>WBMZ01013065.1:0-289276 GCA_013400975.1 Atrichornis clamosus
CCTGCAAGGAGGTTTGGTTTTATGGCCTCTGGACAGGCAGCACCAAACCAGGCACGACGTTCCCTGGAAAAAAGCCTGAAACACATTTTCGGGTCGGCGGGGAGAGACGTGTGAGAGGAGGTTACACAAGTGGTTGGAAACATTAATTAAAAAAAAGATTATGACTATTAAAGCCCAGTCAGAGCTGTTGACAGGCTCCTTTTAAATAGAACACTGCGATGTTTTAGTTTAATACATTCTGGCAGTGTCACCGGGGTTAAGGCTAATACTGGGATGTGTGGATCCTGTCATGTTATTGTCAGGAGGAATGCAGGGATTAGGTTTAAAAGTGGCGGTGGGTGAGCGCTGCAGCTGTGTACACTTATTATAAAAGATTTAAGTCCCACTGGTAAAATCAATATATTAAATTGCAAGAGCCCCTGTTTTTAATTAGTTTAAATCAAATATACGGTTAGTGCCATTAGGGCTGCTATCCTTGAACCAAGTGAGGAAATGCTAATATTTATATGGAAACTGTTAATTTGTGGTCAAAATGATAACACATTTAGTTTTATGCCTCTAAATTTTCCTAACTGGATGAATACCAGTGAAAAGTTGCAGTGATGGATGAAGTCGTCTGAGCAAGAACACAAGTAAGCAAATTTTGATAGCATGCCAGATAAAGAGACTACCTGTTGATATACAGCATTAAGAGAGCATGATATTTTAAGCCCTTTCCAGCCCTCTTCTCTGAGGTCTGCATCAAAGTACTTTTGTGAATTAACCATATATATATTAAAAATACATATCTTTAATATATATAAATAAACGATGCTATAATATATATTTCTTCTCGAAATGGAAGGAACTTCTAAAGAAGTGACAGAGCTGTTTAAATTAGTTTCAGAATAAAGATTTTCCTTCACAACTGTTTGAAATGAACAGGGCTACTCACAAAGACTAATCACATGGATAAAGTTCTGCACATGCTTAAGTTTGGAAAAATGGAAACCCAAGAGAAAATTCTTGGCTAGGTCTTCATTGGTGTAAATTGTCAAATTTCTACTGAAGCTGGCCCTGTGGTCTCATTTATACAACTCCACGTCCAAAGTAATTCCCATAAACTCCCTCTTGATTTACACGAGCACCACTGAGAGCAGAATTGGGCCAAAGAAGTGCCCCGTGTGTTGAAATAATGAGCATGCAGTAGTTTCTGCTAGAGCTTCACACAGTTTTCTCTCCTAATCTTGAAATTGTTTCTGAGGGAAGTTTCCTTTGCTGCAAACAATCAAAACATGAGCTAGCTCCTATTAGTCACTGCTTATCATTAGTAGCCTGATCCATGTTGTTGAACTACAGCTGAATTCCCATCTTCGCAACAAACAAAATTTAGCAAATAATGTTTGACAAAAATGTGAAACTGATATTTCTTAATACAAGACATATTTCATATGGAGAAACTTCAGTGCTGAAAGATTCCTGGTATCAAAATATCTGAATCACAGTACAAATAAACAGTGCCTTGTAAAGACGGCGGGGCCAAATTCCGTGCTGGAGTAATTCCACTGAAGTCAGTGGAATTGTGCCAGGAGATAAACTGCCATCTAGATTTTTTTGGTGTTGCAGATTTTGTCAGTAAAAATCTTTGCTACAAAAACGTTTGCAGGTAGCGAAGTTTGAACGGATTCTAATCCAAAAAGCCCTTTTGGAAATCCTTGTTTTGTTGATGAAGACTACAAAGTTTGCTGAGCCCCCCTTTATTTGGGTATGTGTTCTACAATTCCATTAATTTAACGTAAATATACCTGATTTACAGCAGGTAAGATAAAAGCCATCATGGGGGTAATCCCCAGCACACTGTGCCTCACCCATTCTTCCAAACATTTGTGTCATCTACATCCCAGAGTCAGTGAAAATCCTTTAGTGATCCAGACCAAGTGGATTGAATTAATGGCAACTTTGAGACTACAAGTTTTAGCGTAATTGCTTTATTGTTTTGGAACCAAGATGCTTGCAATCCAGTTCCTGTGCAAACATGTTTAACGTGTGTTAATGTGTTTCAAGACCAGACCCTCTCCGCAAAATTCTGCTTTTCATTAATTGACATCAGTAGCATGGTACAGTATTTCAAAGCACTGGCCAAAAATAAACTGTGTTTCTAATTTCCTTACTTTCCTGTGTTTGGAATGCCAATGTTAATTTGTTCCCATGGAAGAGTGAGAGCTGCCAACCACAGTTTTATATAAATGGCTTTACAGTGCAGGGCTGCCAACATTAAATGATACTTAGGAATTTTCATGACATTTTGTATTTAATGCTTGTGTGTGTATTTGTGAGAGAAATAGGGGGAGATGGACGGGATGTTGAACAGCACAAGCACTGATGATAAAAGCAAATGTTTGAAGAAAATTATCCTTTGAGGAACTGTTACTTAATGTTTCTTCTCATTTAAGATTTTTTAATAATCTATCAGATATTACATAGCATATTCCTTGTGCCTAGAAAAGAGCTATTTTGCAGGGAACTTTGTTGCTAACTACCCAAACAATTCCTCCCCACACCTAATAATTTGAGTTATTTATTAATAGATGAGCAGATGGACTTTAGTTTATGTTGTTCCTCTGATCATTCTGAACTAGATTGTAAGAATGTGATATTACT
Source organism: Atrichornis clamosus (assembly GCA_013400975.1). Taxonomy (NCBI): domain Eukaryota; kingdom Metazoa; phylum Chordata; class Aves; order Passeriformes; family Menuridae; genus Atrichornis; species Atrichornis clamosus. The sequence continues at coordinate 2,641 of WBMZ01013065.1, forward strand.
CAGCATGAGAAAATGTATAAGCAAAAAAAGCTGCCACAGCTAAGGAACAGGGGAATTAACTGATTTTGGTTAAACTGCCAGCAGATAATTTTTCTTTAGAAGAATAGGAGTAGCTAGATAAAATAATTTGCTTTTCTTAAAGAAAATCAAGCATAATCATAGTTTTTTAGTGGAATGTCTGCCTTTGTACGTAAACCAAATGCGAAGTCCTCTTTAAACAAAGTTTATTTTAAACTGATGATGGTAAAAACAAAGTCTGTTTATGTATTTCTCCTTTTATTCCTGGAAGATGTTCAAAATACAAATTGTTCGTGTTTCAGTAGATTCCTCTTAATGAGTGCTATGGTTTATCTCTCCATTTCCCCAGTTTATTGGAACAGGTGCAGTGTCTGCCATCTGTGCCAGCCCCGTGCTATACCAACAAACAAAGTGTTGTTTTGGTTCACTGGATTTAAAAGTCTCCTGAGAGTAAAGAAATGAAAGAGAAAGAATTTAGAAAGTGCCTAGTGAGGGAAAGGCACTTCAAGTAATGTGTTTTGTCACTCAAGTCTTCCCGTAAATTACCTTAAACTATTTCTAAACTGTTTGAAAAATATTATCCGTCGAGGATTAAGTTTCTGTTGCATCTCGAAGGTCCCACACTATTCTTTATCATCTTTATCCTACCACAGTAGCTTCCAAGTTAGAGTCTTTTGTTGTCAGGTTGAATGAAATTTTACAGGAATAAAAACTCTCTTTTTCTTCTCCTAAACTAGAACTGTGAATTTTCAGTTTTTTCAGTTTCTGCTTCCACCTCACTTAAGAGATACTGCAAATAGCCATCCAAGTTTAAACAAGATTATGTTGTAATTAGACAGACAAACTCATAATTATTTAAGGTCTAAACCAACAAAAACAACCCTTTCAGGTTCATTTTGACAGTGTTTATCCAGTGTATCTGGAAAGGCTTACAATTAAAGTGCCTGAAGGGTGGGGATGAGATTTTTCAGCATGCAGTCAGTGCTATCGGGTCCACCTGGCCTGGGAAACTATGCAGGCTTTGTAGTAAAGAAAATCCTTTAACTTAGATCTTCATGGCAAGCTCTTAAAAGCTGCCTTCCTGTAGAAAAAACAACAAGGAAGAGGAGGGGAGAGGGAAGGCGCTGCCTCGCTCTGAGCAGTAATTAAAACGAGCAAGAGCCCTCGAGGCTCTCTGTGATGGGGGAGCACCATCGCGCTGACGGGCCCAGAATCTCGCAGAGCGTCGCTTTTTAAGGTTTTTTTCCCCCCCTGTTGTACACAACTGCCTTTCAAATGAGCAAAAAGTTTCCTCTCGTTAGGCTGCAGCCTCCCGGCGCGGTGCGGGGCTGAATCACAGTCACACCTCCGCACAGCCCACTGATGTCACCAGGAAACATCCTCAGCTGGAGCAGCCTGGCCCGAGGCCACCCCGGCGGTGAAGTCACCACCCCTGGCACCATCCGAGGAGCTGGCACCGCGTCCTGTGCCCGGGCTGGGGGGCTGTAAATCAGGCCGAGCTTTGGCTCTGCTGCTGGAGCCCCTTGGCACCGCCGGGGCTGCCGCGGTGTTCCCGATTGCCCTTCCCACAGCACAGGCGCAGTAAAACTTCGAAAAAGAGATCGGAAAGAACTCTGAGAGAAGTACTGAAAAAATGCTCGTAAAATAATACAATATCAGTAGTTGGGAGTTAAAATTCTGATGGAGAGATGAGTTTCTTCCTGAGTGAGGGCTGGGAATAGGGCTGGATTTCCCTGCTTCTGTACCTGGAACAGTCATTGACCGCAGCGAGTCCTTTGGCACCACAAGGGAAAGCAAGTTCAGATCTGTCACTTAAATGGAAGATTAAAAATCACCGTAATTTAGGAATTCTGAATCCTGGTGCTTACGTTTGAGTCCCGTTCAAATTCTTTTGTTTCAATGTTTTAACAATTTATTTACATAAGACAATTATCTATAATGCCAAGAATGATAACAACTCATCACTAACAGGGATCCATTCCTAACTGTATTTGTTCTACGCACATGTTTGATGCTAGCAAGCTGGTTCTCAAGGTTAAAACTTATTGCTTCCATCACCAAAAATATTCTGAACAATTTAATCTTGCTACTTTTATTTGTTTATTACTCTGCAGTCATTATAATCCCACAGGGACTTTTTAGATGTTAATAAAGAGTACTGCACATCACTTTTCCTGAAGCTTGTGTGGCACTATAAACATCATGCTAAGTTTAAGTTCCCCTTTCTGACCATATCCTTAAAAAATCCAGCATTTGTTAAGAGAATGGAGGGGATTTTTTTCTTTTCTTTTTAACAAAAAGAAATAAAAGGGGGAAAAAAAAAGAAGTAACTTTAACCTCACAATCTGCTAGCTACATAAAGCAGTACATGTTCAGTTGAGGCAGGGAAAAACCAGAACTGCTAGAGACTGGTTGTTTCCTTTTGGAGGAAACAATAAATGTGCCCACTTGTATTTTAACAACATTACTACTGGGCCCCCTAATTACACAAATATACTTGTAATAAACTGCAGCAGAGAAGAACTGAAAAAGAATCATTCAGCACAGATCTTTCTCCTCAGCTCAAAAAGAAGCTTTTGGGTAACCACTCTTAAATCTTGGCCCAAATCAGAAGATAAAGATGTTTCAGCACCACGTGATGAATCATTTATCTCCTGAGACAGGTGAAAAGGAGAAGCAAATCAGACATGTGGTGTAAAACTTCTCTCATTGGTGTGGACACAACTCTGACCTCTGAATACAATAGTTCCTGCAATCCATGGCATGCATTATAATCAAATTACCAGAATATTAGAGTCCACATCCATGGGAATCTCTGACTGCTACGCTGCATTAAAGCCTGACACAGGGAATACAGAAATACACGAAAGAACCCAGAACGAGGCAGAAATGCATTCCAGAAAACCCCAAATATTTTTTCAGCAAACAGTCACTGTCATTTTGCCCATTAGTCCACAACTGTGAGATGGGAGCCGCTTCACTGAAAATACGACAGAGGAGGGGGAGAATCTGACACGCTCGGAGTCTTTCCTCCCTGTGCTAGCAGTTGTAGTCCAACGAGTGAGTCGTGGCTGGGACCAGGCAAGGGACCGAGCTGGAGAAGAAGGATCTGTGCTCCTGCTCCTTCAGAGAGGCTTTCACAAACCCCATTTCTCATTTCTGGGCTATTTTTACCAGTTGCATGCAGCAGGACGTGAACTGTGCTCCCTCCATTCACACCAGACACGAGGGCGTATTACAACAGCTGATCTTTTACCCCAGAACTGCAATTGCAAAATTGCGTTTGAAGACACACAAAAACCAAAACAAAGCAGAAAATGCTGTTGTTAGGGGCTGACTCAGGAGGCCTGCATGGCCCAGCCCTAGTGAGAGGCTCAGCGTCAGGAATCCAGCAGGGCTATGGTATGCAGGGCTAGGTGCTGCTGATGTCACTGATGGGCTTATCTTGTACCAAAAGAAAATTCCTCTTGTATAATAGGGATCGTGGGTGGGAGTTAAATTGAAAGTAAATCTTTGCCTCACCTTCAGATGCCGTTATGCCTGGGGCATTGGCCACCAACGTTTAAAGTGTGAAGGGGTCAGACACAAGCACATGCTCTGTACATGCATATTTATGTGTTTGTCTTCCTGAGGACAGTTCTGAAGTAACAGTTTAAACTTGCCATCACTCTAAGACACTAACATTTCACATCTGCCATCAGGAATATATGTGGATGTCAGCAACTCACAGATCTTTAATATTCATAGTTCTCAAGCCTGTATAGAGTTAATAAAAGAATGAACAGCCTGTTTCTCAATAAATTAAATGTGCTGCACAGCAAATATTCCTGGAAAGCAAAAAGCTCCTGTGCGTAAGCGACGAGTCCCATCACAGGCAAAAGGACAGTGCTGTGTGGCTGCCAGTGAGGGTCATTCCAGGCACTGACCTCCTCTCCAGGTCCCGTGTCCCAGACCCAGTGCCCCACCTGAGCTTGGCTCTCTTGGCAGCACAGAGCAAACATGATGATCTCAAAGAAAAATGTGAACTAGGTCACGAAGTCACACTTGCATGAGGAAGGGCACTCCGCAGTGTCTTTGTAAGCAGTAACTGAGGTTTCTAATGGTTATTTTCCAAAACGTTTCCTCCCATCCCTCCAAGTACTTCCCGCCTCTCTAATACTCCTGGTTTATAAACTGTGTTAATACCACGGGATCTCCCACATACAGAACACCTGCGAAATCCTCAATGTCTGTAACAGCCTGGGTGCAAGGGAGTGCTGCTCTGGCAGGGGTTCCCCCTCCGGGGCAGCCGGACCTTTCCCTGGAATAGGTTGTTTCCCCCTAATCTCCCAGCACTTGCCTGGCCCAGAGCTGCAGATGTTTGTTAGTGCACAGACAAGCTCGAAAAGCCCAGCTGGTCTCGGGGCACAGCTCAGTGTATACATTCCGAGTTGAAATTTTGCTGATCACAATCAAAGGCTGAGATTCTTATCTGATGGCCGCACGCCTGATACCGGCTGGTTCTTTTGTAATATCCCACAAACTGAAAAATATTTGTAATATCCCACAGCTGAGAAATCCAGCAAGTCGTATGGGTTCAAACCTGGGAAACTGGTTTTTAATTATTTTCTTTTTATCCCAGTAAACCACAAGAAAGGCTGGATTCCCTGCGATTCCTGCCGTGCTCCTCCCAGGGAGCCTGTGCAGGTGTAGGCCCACACTGCAGTATTTGGGGGGATGCTGGTATTGTTGTGGCAATACAATATTAAAGGAGGATTAATTAGATTTATGCTATTTATTTGGGCAGCTGTTCAGTAGATGAAAGGAAGTCTAATGCAAATGAAATGAATAAGTCTTAAGAGGCCAATGTCCAGTCACTTCTCCACTCATGTCCCTTAGCACAGCTGGTGCAGAAATGGGCACATTCCTTTGGCAAAAATGAGGCATTTGAAGATTCCATCAGCTGAACTTCCTCTTTCAAGTGTTGCCAGTGGATGCACAAAATATACACGTGCTTTTAAAAGACTTTTATTTTGAACTCAAGATGTGAATCTATGGCATTAAGAAAAGCAGAACAATCCTTTATTTAGCTGCACCTGCACCTCAATGCCTAATGAGTTTAGTCTGATGGAATCCAGACCTCAGGAAGGATTATAAATTCTCATTTGATTTCATTTACTTCTAAAATACCTTAAACCAGCTGTACCAGTCCAGAATCCAGTCCTTTCTCTATCAGTTTTGCAAGTGTTGTTGAATCTTTTGCTGTATTAAGTAACTTTATGCTACATAATGGTACAGCAATAGTAATAAGAAACAGAGAGCAGCTTGAAAAAAATCATGTAGTAGAAGATAATTAGGGGCATATCAGCTTAGAAAGCATCAGATTATGAGCACAATTTTCATAAAGTTCTTGTTTCCCTGGGAGGAAGACTTGAAATAAGTTGAAAGTCAGTTGGTAGGCAATATCCTCTGTGAGTGGGCAGTGTGAGGCAGGGGAGCCTGAGTGGGTGAACTCGCTCTCCAGGCACCAGAGGTACCTTTAGCCATTTCTGTCTGGAATGTATAAACACATCAGAGATGCTCAGGCAGTGCCTTCCCAAGATTACTGACTTGGGCTGTTTATGATGAACAGTACCTAATTTATCAAATACATTTGAAGACTTATTTCTTTGCCCCAGCGCAGGCCCTGGAAGGCAAGGGCATAATTTGATCCTGTCCACCTCTGCACGATCAACTCATTGCTTTGAAGAGTTACTGAATCATGATTTGGTTGTCGTTTGCATGTCCTCTGCACATGCCAATTGCAGATGGAGGTGCCTGTGCTCCCAGCGGGCTCCCAGCTTCCTGCAGAGATGCTGAGCCCTTCCCTTGTGCAGACACTGGGAATGAGCAGGGAAGAGCCCTCAGAAGAGCAGGGAAGCTGCAGTGCTGCTGCCCTGGCCGTGTGGGGACGAGCATCCTTCTGGAGTGCCAGTCACCGTGGGCTGCCTTCCTTTCCCTGAGCGTGGGCTAGAGATTGCTAAAGGCACTTCAGGGAAACTTTCTTGCCTTCCCCCTGCTCTGAAATTTGGTCCAAGATGAAGAACTGTTTCACACTTGGAAGCTTTCTAGCATGATCTGAATGTTGTTATTCAAAAATTGGCATTTCATGCCAAATAGCCGATTTTAGGTTTGCCTATAGCAGTCTCTCACACTGCCCCTTATCTCCCCTGGCTGAATACACATTATTTCTGACCAGATCTGCTCAGCCACTTGTCTCTCTTTCCCTGGGCCTGGGGATGTGTTTCCATCTGCTCAATGCTGCGTGTACAAGCAGTCCAGGCAGGCTGCTGGTTTTTGCATCAGTGATTTTTTGAGAGGCCTCCAGTCTCAGAGCAGGTTGCAGGAAGCACCTTGGGCCCCACTTGCCGAGTGGTTGGACTGGGGGATTACTTCTCTCAATGAACCTTATTGTCACTTAACTTTTCCCTCTCTTTGTGCCCTGCAACGTCTTCCCCCTTGACACACCCATCACCTTGATTTCTCCTCCTCCAGACCACTCCTGCCCTTTCTTGTGCTGTGGCTGCCACCTCAGTCTCCACTGTCTGATCCTCATCATGATTCCTCCCCAGACTGCCGCTATCTCCTTGACCCCTGGATGCTCTGGCAGAATGTGTGACTTGGAATTCACACCTAAGGCTGGCACAGCTTCCCGGGGAAGCTGGCCTCTCCAGATGCAGCTCCCTGATTTCACAGCAGCAGGGAAGCAGCTTTGCTGTCCCCTGAATGACAAAGAGTGAGTGAGCAGTGCAGTGGAGCAGTGTAATATAACAATCATCTCTGCTCAAAGGGGGAAGAGAAAAAGGTACTCCTGCATCTTCACATACCTCCCGCAGCTGCATCCAGAGGATTTAGGGTTCAGGGGATGTATTAGACAGCAGCATGCCTCTGCTCTCAGGCTGTGTTATTCCATGCTGTGCAATGCAGTGCAGACAGAGAAAAGAAAGCAGGAGCAACGATGAGCCTGTCCTTTTGCTCACGGCTGTTTGACTACAGGGACATTTCTGGAGCAGGGTGCAGAGAAGAGGTTGTCTTTGGTGGGCTGTGCAGCTGCCTCAGCCTGCCCTGTGCACCCATGGTCCCTACAGGGAGCTGTGGGAGCCCCTGGCTTGGAGCTGCTGTCCGGGTGCATCCCATCTTCCAGGTACATGGGGAGACACCAGAGCCCCAGTCTGTCAGTGGTAAACACCAGCCTCAGTTCCCCCTGCTTCCAGTGCCAGCACAGGAGTTTGAGACATTCGTGATGGCCACAACACTGGCCAGTTGGGAGGACACAGGAGGAGCCACGTTTTGCAGCTTCACCACAGTCCCCACTTGCCTCTCTGGAAAAATGCCACCCATGAGGTGCTGGGAATGGGAGAACTGCAGGGGCAAAGCCCTGGGTCAGCCCTGTCCTGGTTCCCCCTTCGCTGTGAGAGGAGGAAGAGAAACAAGATTTGAGAGCCTGGTGAGGGAGGCCCTGCAGGAGATTTCCTTATAGTGGATTCCTGCAAGATGAAGGTAGAAATAGAGGGAGTCTGTCAAAGGGAACAACTTCATGAACTCCCATTTATTTCTTTTCCCTGTCACCCCCCATTTCTCCATTCCCTCACACCACTCAAATCCCACAGCAATCTTCAGTGTGTTACAGCAGCTGCAGATGGATTGCAGCTCCGTGTGCTGCCGTGTTTCACGTGACAGGGCTGTGAAGAAGGTGTTCTGAAGAAACACAACTCCTCCCTGCTTATTTAACTTTGCTTTCCCCAGATACACATACAGACACAGCAAACAGCATCAGCAGTCACACCACCGTCGGTCTGTTTACTATTAGGGGAGTTTGGTGTTCACAGAGCAGTCCCACGTGTAAATTTTTCACAATACCTTTCATCTAGTCTGGCTCTGCTTTCAGCAGAGAAACCACAGCGCAAACGGGCACCCATCAGGGCACACTCGGGAAGGAAAATGGATTACCTGTGCATAACCTGCCCAGATATTTCATGGATGCTTTTTAAGAAGAAATAGCTTTACCATCCAGCATTGCCTCAAAGTGTCTGCAGAGAAATCCCAGCAGGGAATGTCTCCAAATGCAGGAGGCAGCATGCACAACTCTCTCTGTCCTTTCCTTCTCCAGTGACTGTGCTTCCCTTTGCCATCCACCATACCAAGGAATTTTAACTTGAAAGACTCCTGGGGTGACACATGGGGTGAGAGGATGTGGTGACTTGCAGCATCCTCTGGTGCCCACAGCCCATTCCGTGGCACATGGCTCCAGGGAGCAGGTGGCTCCCGTGCCTCGCTTCGGAGCCCTGCCTGATGTGGGCACAACACCAACCCCAACACTGGAAGACATCAGGAAGGGAGAAACACCAATTTCTGCCCTGAGCAGTCCTTGCTAGCTGAAGTTAGACTTAGGAAGAACTTGCTGCTGCTTCAGAGATAATTAAACCCATCTTCCCAGCCCGGCTGTTTGTACACGCACAATGATACCATTGTTCAGAGTCATGCAACACATATGCTGACATTAAAGTGTTTAATCTTGTAGTACAGTATTCCATTATTTTTTGGACATCTGTACATGATAGAAAGGGTACGTATTAAGGGATTTGTTGACAAAGAAATGGCTAATGCTGATACATGTGTGGACTGAAAGGATCTTTCCAAGTTGTGCTCGGCAGTGGGGAGGCTGCTGCTTCCCAGGCCTGAAGCCTGGCACAGATGTGATATGCACTGCTGCTATTACCACTTTTCAATTTATAACAAGGAGTCAGTGTTCAGAAGAATTTTGGAAGCTCCCTGCTGGGTTTGTGGCTAGGTGGTCTCGCTGGCAACACCACCTCCATGCTGAAAGCTGAAAAAAATGAAGTGATGGCTAAAGGGAGAATTAACTCCAGAGGGGTGTTTTTCCCCTTTCGAAGCAAAAATGCATATCCCAGATCGCTTTGCAATGTGAGCACTAAAGAATTTCTGACTTCTGGGGTTGGGGATCAGGATTTATGGAGCCTGATTTTCATCTTATATGAAATTAGTGCACACCCACAGATGGGGCAGGACTTTGCCCTGCCATACACTGAATTTACCATACAAGGAATAGTTTATCACCTTCTCCTCCCTCCACCTGGCTGTAAAATGGGTCCATGAGCAGGGAGCAGCTGGGGGCAGGTTCCCTTCTGCTGGGCACTGCCTTGGCTCAGAGCAGCCCCTTCTGCAAAGGGCACACGGGGACAAGCCATCAGGACAGGGCTTGGGCAGATGCGCCCAGAGCCTCCAAAATATTTGAGGGTGCTGAGCCTGTGGCTCAAGGACAGACTGTGTTTTCAGAAGTGGCAGGATGTCAGCAATCCCTGGCGATGGGATGCACCAATGAGTTATAGAAAAACCACAGGCTATTTTTCTTGTAAGCTTATCTCACAGACCAAAATCACGGCAGTATTTGTTTTTCCTTAGGTTTCTCCAAAAAACCTGCAGTAGTTTTTAGCTGACTTGGAGAGCTGCAGCTATTCAAGGTAAAAGGCCCTCCAAATACTGTTTTTACCACTCTTTAAAAAAAAAAAAAAAATCCCATCACACACCCCAGGACATTTGCTCTACTCCATTTATAGAACTCCCAATTTATATTCTTCAACTAATTCTTCAAATATTTCTTTAACTGCTGCTTTAGCTGCCTAATGTCAGCATGTAAATCTTGTAGCCGAGAGAATGAAACACATGAAAACCAATCACAGAACTCTGCATTCCCAAATTCTTGCCATTATAAATTTCCTGCCACTGCCCCTGTGACTCTTGCTGTCAAGCACAATGAGGAGGGAAACATGTGCCTTCGCAGGCTGTGGCCTGGCATGACATTATTGCAATCTTTATTACAGTCCCCCTTTTCCTCAGAAAAATATAAGGACTGACCTTGCGTTTCTTGCTCAATCAGGCACCCTGCTGAGCCCAGTGGCTCTTTCAGCTGCAGAGACTGCTGGATCCTTCCCCTAATTGCCTTCCTCCTCCTTGAACCTCAGCAACATAAGGAGAAAAGGCCTATATTTCATAAGTGCCATGGTTTTATCCACCAATTTAGAGACAAAGAAGAGCAATTTATAGAGGGAACATTTAATGCCTGTTAATTAGAATCCCATCAAGAGGTCCCGAGTTTGGCATCCCGAAAATTTACAGCGCAGTTTCACAACCACCACAAGCCCCGAGCCCAAGGGGTGGCCCTGGCCTCCCTCCCACCGTGCTGGGAGGTCCCTGGTCCTCCTGCCATCCCTGCTCTCGGGCACTGCGGGGAGCTGGGACAGGACAGGATCCACCCAAAAGCTCATCTGGGGAAGGGAAAATTTTTTTCCTGTTGAATGGACTTCCCAGGGGAGCCTGGAGGGCGAGGCAGGAGGTAGGAGTGGACCTTCCCGGTGAAAGCAGGAAGACACAGGGGCTGAAAGGGCTCGTGGGCCACAGGTGGAGCTGGTCCCAGGGCAGCTGCTTCCTGGGAATCTTGTGCTCCACACTGAGGTGATGCAGCAGAGTTTCTGAAGTTTTGGCTTCGATCTCAAGCGGTGGCGATGGAGGGCAATAAAGGTAAATTTTCTCAGATAATTCAAACAAGATTTTGCACTGCCGGATGCAAACGTGTAACTCGGAGTGTCGTTTGCCCTTCCGTGGAAACACCGAGGCTGAGATCGATCCACGGGCTCTCGGGACAAGCCAGGCAGCCCTCAGCCACCTCTGAAGAAACAGTGCCCATGGTCTGCAGCTCTGCAGCTATCGAGGGGAAGAGGATAAAGACTTTCCTACCCCCTAAACTCACCTACATGACTTCTCCAGTCCCTGGGGCAAGGCAGGCACAGGTAGACTCTGAAAACCTGATAGACCTCGCTGCCAGAGTGTGGCAAAAGTTTTTTGGCATCCAAATCTCTGAGGGATGTTTTAGGCAACTGCTGATGGCTCAGCAGCAGCCTGGCTGAGGGGCTGAGGCAAGGGGGTGTTGTCTTTTGGAATCTGTTTTCCTCTGACTTTATCTTTCAGTCTCAGGAATTCAGGACCTTTAATCTATTTGAGATTAAAGCCCTTTACAAATCCCTTCTGGCCTTTTTTGGGAGTAAAGAAGTTACAGACACCCTACTGCACATTCCTTCTGGTGCTTTTTTTCATTGTAAATGAGAAACAAGTAGCTCTAATTGTTGTAAGCACTACAATAAATGAGACAACTGCTCTTAAAGTGCCTTATAAAAACAATTAACATATTATCAGGTGAAAGTGTTAACAAGAAAATTTAAGTTTTTATTTGTTTATATATTCAAAATATATTCCGAGTGCATCACCCAAATGCGCCAGGGAGGAGAAGTATGGAATTACCAAAGCGTTCCCAGTTTGCCAGCCTGAGCACAGAATCTATTCATCTGATGTTGATTTGCTTTCTGAAAAAGACTTATTTGCACCTTCAGAAAACAAGAGCATAAAATTACCTAAGAAGGTAGATTTGCCTCCCATGAAATCCGTTGAAATCAGTGGAAATATTTCTGTTGACTTCCCTGGAGTTTAGATTAGCTCTTTAATACTTCTGTAATAATTATTTCTTAACACAGTCATTCTTGAAAAAATATTGCTGTGATTCACTGGTTCTGTGCTCGACACATGGAGCTGGTGATTGACATTGTGCTACTGTGTCGAGAGAAATAATAATACTGCGAGCTATGCCTCCACATAATCCTTGCTGTCACGTGTCAGGCCTTGCCTTCCATCAATCTGTACCACCAGAGGTCCAACCGGTGTGTACAGAATTAGCTCAGGTTGCCTTTGCACTCACCAGCAGTGATTTATTTACAAAGGAGCTGAAAACAGTTGGAGCACTTATTTCTAATCTCAACAGATGTTGCTGTGAAAATGACCAGACATGGGATCACTTTGATTTCCCAGCTTTATGCTGAGGTGTCACTTGCTTTAGAAGTTTGGGTACCTGGGGTGCTAAATCAGGACCACAAGCTTTTCTGTCCAATATTGGGTTTTCAGGACTGGCTTCAGCTGCATTGCTCCGAGTTCTTGATGTCAACAGCTACACTTGCTCATCCCTGTATCTTAATGTTTTCAAGTTGTGTATCTTCGGGACATGTCAGCACAAGCACCCAGTATTTGTTGACATTTTATCTCCAGCTTTCCCGTATTCTTGGATCTGATACCTGGCTACTTCACACCTGAGCACTTGTATCCATCCTGTTTTCTTCCAACCACCCGTGCCGTTGCACAACTACATCCTGCCCCCTCTTGCATCACCACCAGGCCACAGCAGAGGTTTGGAGAGACAAAGGACTTCAGAGAGCTGCGAGCCCTCTCTGTATCAGATAGTGCAGCACTCAGATCCGGCACAGATAGGCAAGGCCAGGCTTCCAAAGGTGCTGATCTCACTCGCATATTTGTGACAGGTGTGGCCGAGCTACTGATAACCACCAGCCTGAGATATTGCTTGTTTTGGCTGCATCACCTTAATTGTCCTGCAGGATTTTTGGTGTCCTGCTTATTTTCTCATGCATCTGTTGTCCTCCTCCATCCCACAGCTCACAGCTCTCATGTCTCCACCTTTCCCTTCCCAAAGGACTGTGCCAGAGGGAGTGTTTGATGATCCTCATCCACCATAGCTCCAATTAGCTGCCACACTCACCATGCCCAGAGTTGTTTTACACCAGAAAATTTTGAGCCACGTGTTAAATTAGGTCAGAATTTGTCTGCAGTGGTTGTGCCTCCAAAATGCAACGCCAGTTCTAAGAATGGGGAGAGGCTCGTGTTGACACATGCATCACCTGTGAGTGACTTTCGATTGTTTTTTAAGGAGAGGAAATCCACTGTTTTCCCACAGTTAAGGCACACAGTCTGTTTCACAGCAGAATTATTTTTCAAGGGTGTTCTTCCTTTTCCTATTTTACAACCTTTGATTGCACATCCAGAGCTTTGGCTTCCTCTCCAGGCAGCTGCCTTGCCAAGGCATTTGAATTGTGAGCTGGAATTTCCAATGTTTGAAATTAGCAACTGGGCTAAAACCATTCACCAAAGCCTTTGGGTAGCAGATTTGTAAGAACTGTGAGCCAGGGACGAACATGAGCTGAAGTTCTGTGGGCAGAAGGGCTGTGGAGCATGTCCAGCAAATATTCATAGTGCTTGGTGTCTTTTAAGGGAACATTTCACATTAACTTAGCATTAATGGCTGACAAACAGCTGAGAATAAGTCCTTCAAGCTGACAAACAGCTGAGAATAAGTCCTTCAAGAGTGACCAAAAGGTTCTTACGGTCTGTTGTGTCAGTGGGGATCACGGATTTTATAAATCTAAGGGAGAAACTACAGTCACATCCAGAGAGCTGAAGCAATTCTTTTGGCTGTTTCAGTGAACACTTAAAACACCACTATTCCCCCCCCCCCCACCTTTTTCTTTCTTTTTTTTTTATTTTTAGCACTCCCCCCTCTCTCCCCCTTCCAGCTCCTCAGGTAATTAACTGGAAATGACCCAGTTGCAGCATTGTCAGAGGTCTAACGCCCATCAAACCCAGGAAACTCAGGCTCCTTGAGCACTCCCCTGCTTACCCCGTGCTGTTGTGCTTTAGGTAGTGCTGGGGTCTACAGAAAGTGCTTGATCAGATAGACTGTACCATATGTTCCCAAATACCAACACACAGCAGCATGACTTGGGGATAGGATTTCAGCCTTCATAATGAAGAGTCTTGCTTTTATGAGTTCGAGTCAGACCCTTAACGTTATTCTAACATAGATTTTGGTGTTTAATTATGTAATAAGATTTACTGCAGTCATCTAACAGATGTTGATTCAGGGTCAGTGTTTCTCATAAATTAGTTCTGAAAGGATTTGTTACTTCTGGGTCAGCAGATAGGTCCAGAGTGCAAAGGAAAAGGGGAAAAACAATAAACACTGAGTTGAAGGGTTCCTTGGGATTCTTTCTTCAGTTACATATCCACATATTTTCATGATCTTAATGACTATAGCCACAGGAATGTTTGCTTTAACACTAAAGATGGCTCAGGCCAAATCCCTATATCCAAACATCTGCAAAGCATGGGAAAGTTCAAACTTCAGGGCTCTTTATTTTATCACCCTGCCTGTTAATTTTTCATACTAATACGACACATTTTTCCTAGGGCTCTGCAGTGGGAATTGCTGTGAACGTTAGCAGCACCCCAAAAAGTTCCATCCTCATGCGCTTGTTGTCAGACCTTGTGTATAAAGTGCAGCTAAAGGCCAGTGCTGGTCAGTGTAGTTGTCATCACATGTGTGCACTGAAAAACTGCACCCACCTTCCTTTGGAAATTCAGCCTTCCTGTGTCTTTGGAAGCAAATCACATTTGTGCATCCTACTGCTAACAGGCACAACTAAACCCACACAGCATTATATTCATTCTTCTATAGTTGTGGTTAAAGGAGCAACTCCATATTAAAGTGGTTTTTCCTTCCCTCTCTAATTTAGGTGCAGACAAGTTCCTTTGAGACTGAAATCACACTCTTTATATCTTATTCTATTAGGAGTACTTTGGAGGAAAGGGATTGAGGCACATTTAATAGTGTTGCTAGCATGTCCAGGATGATTTTAGCCTGCCAAGTCTTTTACAAACACTGCTGAATATTCACAAAATTCCCCCACATCAGGGTATGAGGCACTGAATGATCGCCCTGAGATGTTTTAGCTAGAGGTGCAACAGAGACTGCTCAACCTATAAAACCATTTTCTGAACTTAATCACCTTTATCTTGGAAAGTTTAGAGGTTTCATACCTGAAAAACTCCTCTAAGATGAATCCCAGCTATGAGTAAGAGCTCTGAAGCATTTTTCCCTGAGCAGCAATCACACAGTGGCAAACTGGACTCCTCGCAGAAGGGATGTGAGAGAGGAGGAAGAGTCCATGGCCAACAACTGAATCTTGGCCAGCAAAACAGCTCTGAACCTGCTCCATGCTTGGACACAGCCCCGTTCCCAGAGCCTCCCCACGCTCTGTCCCTGCCAGGGGGGACACCCTGGCCGGTGCTGCTCTCCATTTGTACCATGCAGTGCTGTAAATTTAAACAGCACTTTCCAGATTTGGGCTTGAAACTCCTCTTTTTCGGGAGTAATTCCCTTTAAGTCAATGGATTTACACAATGGATTTGCTGCTGCCAGAAGAAAATCAGGCCCGTAGAAAGACACACATTCTTTGCCAAGGAAATCTCAGAGCTAACTACTTGAATTGTGCAGTCAAGCTGCAGAGAGGTCAAGTGGACAGACGACAGGACTGGGACGTATAGGAAGCCCCTGGTTCAAACCTCAGCTCTTAAAATGTCATGTGTTGTGACCTTGGGCGAGTCAGTTCATCCCCTTATACCTCCGCTTCCCCCTTTTCCTTTGTCCAACTTGTCTACTTCATTTGGAATTTGTTCCAAGAAGGGTGCCTTGCCTCATGTGCTGGGCTGGGGCACTGACACCTCGCCTCCCCCTTGCTGGAGCACTGTCTTGAAGGCTTTGTTTCCTCCCAGCACTGACCCCCTGCTTCCCTGTCCACAAGCAGTGTTACGCGAGACCATCAGCTGTCCATCAGGAGACAGGCAGGCCTGTCAACTACTGGGGTAATGCACGTCCCAGTATAGTCCTGGGAGGATCTGGCACTTGTGATTTCACAGTCAGGGTTGGGAGGTGGAAGAAAGTCCTCGCTTGAACATTTGCTTCACAACCCTGAGCACTAAAGAGCCTTTAAAGTGAGAGCTTTGACCCTTCGGAGCAGAGCCGTGAGCTTGTGATGATTTTAGCTGGCAGCAAATGTGGGTCACTGGCATGAAAAGCCTCAGGGACTGGAATTCGTGTCCGTAGAGTGTGGGTATGTGTGCGTGTGTGAGTTGCAGAAGCAGAGCCAGGCCAGGAACCAGTGCTCCTGAACAGCCCCATCTGTTTGTCTCAGCTCCTTCCCGCAGCGGCTTGGTCGTTACCGGTGGCAAATGTCCAGAGTCACTTGTCAAGCACAAAGCTGCCAAAAATCATTAAAACACAATGGCCCCCTATACCCTGTACCAGCCAGCTGTGAAACTGTTCCAGAGGGACTCTGATAAACACATATATGCTTATAAATAGCCCAGATAGAGGCATGTACTTCCTACGTGCTTTAATGAACAGAGCAACCGCCCGAGATGCTGCAATCAGATATTCCTGCCCTTTTCTGTTGTGGCAACTCGGAGCGTGTCTGACGGCGAGGGGAAGGGAACAAAGCAGGTGGCTAATGGGCTGTTTTTCTGTTTCAGTGGAGCATGACAGAGAGTTTCACCATCAGCGCTGCCACTACCGAGAGTTCAGGTTTGATCTCTCCCGGATCCCCGAGGGGGAGGCGGTGACGGCGGCCGAGTTCAGGATTTACAAGGATTTCATCCGCGAGCGCTTCGACAACGAAACCTTCCAGATCAGCGTCTACCAGGTCCTGCAGGAGCACCCGGGGAGGTGAGCGAGCCCCAGGGAGAGCCGGGTGAAGGCGCGAGCACGGTTTGTTCCTTCGGGGAGTCATGCCCGATGCTCCCGCAAGTGTCGGAGCCATCAGCAGGAGGCTCTGGGTTTGACACCAGGGCTGTGCAGGGGCTCGCAGCCCCTGCTGCTGCAGTGGGCACAGCTGCGGGGTGTGGTGGCCAGGGGAGAGGTGCCCTGGGAGCCTCCCCGAGCCCCTGCGAGCATCCCCAGCGCTCCTGCTCTTGCCCCTGGGAGCACTCAGCAGCCTGGCCGTGTGCTACAGCAGGAAAAATATCACAGACTCAGAGTATTTCAAGATTTCTGGAAGTACTCCCCCCTTCCTCTTATGGATCCTGAGGTGGCAAACCCAAATGCTTCCTTTTGAATTGTAGTTTAATTACTAGCCCTTATTATCAAAGGCATTCAAAATCCCTAATTAACAAAGACAGACGACACCATGCTTTTTATATTGACTGATTGTTTTGCATGTGCAAAACTACAAGATGAGCTATTAAATCCATTCCAAGTAATTATTAATGTATGCCAAGCTCCCTGACAAATCCTCCAGGGAACTTGAATAAGAACATATGTTCAATTTTCTCATCTGTTTTTAGTTCCAATTAATCAGCAATCCCAAACCACTTATCAAAGGCACTTCGTTTCATTTGCACATATTTCTTTTACACACAAATTCTACCAAAAGTGAGACTGCATTTATTTACATGAAAAGTATTTACAGTCACATTCTAGTCAGAAGTTATGCTTTAGGACAACTAAATATGGGCTAATAATACTACAGTCCTAATTCAGGTTTATGAAAAGAGAAACACTAGGGATTTGAAAAGGGGAAAGTCCAAAAGGGTAAGAAAAAAAAGTGTAATCAGGACTCTGGCTTTATAGTTTTATAAGAGCTAATAAAAATGCAGAAAAAAATGGAAGTATGACAGGAAACCTTATCAACTTTTTTTAATGGTGAGAATTTCTACTGGCTTTGCTGTATGGTGAAAATATTTAACCACTGGTGTGTTTTCTTCTGCATCTGAAATTCTGATTTTATAGCTTAAAACTCTCAGTTCTCCTGGCATTTCTAATGATGTAATTATTTGCAGGGTTTGGAGACTATTAATGTGTATTTATCAAACAGTGATCGCTCAAATGATACATTTGAACCAGGTCTTCCTTAAAGGAGAAGGTGACAACCACAGCTGTGCACAGGACCCATCAGATGTCCTGCTTACCATAAGTATTTCAGTTTATTCCCTCTCAGGCCATTCCTCCCTTTGCTGTATTTCTTGAGTAGGTTATTTAGGTCCACGCCTGCAGGGATGACTTTCCCCTCTTGGGGAGAGCAGAAACAGTAGATGTGTTGGCAGAAGAAGAGGCACTAACCAGGATAAAGGGGGATTGCCAGAAACCTGTTCTTGAGTGAATGACCTTCCTCATCAGACGCCAGGGATATCCTCCCTCGGATCCTGATGAGTGAGGTGCCCGCTAGGAATCCTAGTGACAGAGTCAGAATGACATTTAGTGGCTTAATTTTGCAATGGTACATCCACAGGTTTGTGACCATTTAGTTTGCAGAAACACTTGCTGCTCCACATGTAACTATCCCCAGTAGTACCTTGCCATCCTCTCTAAGCAGTCTCCATTAATTCTAATTCCTAAAGGAAAAAAAAAAGTATGCAAAGGGCAGGCATATACATGAACCACTGTCTGAAAGAGGTGAGGAATCTTGCTAATTATACAGATGTTCCAGCCACAAGATTAGATGCAATTTTACTGCATCATATTCACCACAGGAACACTATTTTTAATGAGTGTTCATGCATATTTCCCTTTAACATACATTTTGGCACGGGCTGTGGTGCGTTTTGAACAGTTTGTCCTGAAAAAATATTCCCGTTGGTTTGGGTGGGCCAAAGGTAAAAATATTGTCGCTAACATTTGTAAAAATATTTGCTCTTTTCCTGCATTTTTCCACTGACATTTTCCACCCGGCTCTGTCACAGACCAGCCATCCAAGTCAGTGTGTCATTGGGCAAGTGGAGAAAGAAAACAAACTCTCTCCAGTGTTGATCAAAAAACACCCGTTCACTTTGATGCTTCCTTGGCTGTTTGTCTCATCCTGAGCTGCTGGAAAGCCAGACCCGTCTGACGTTGTTAGCAACAGGAGCAAAACAAAGCCAAACCTCCCCCCCACGCAGGCAGGGAAACCTCTGCTGCCTTTGGCTGCGTGGATCCCTCTCCCTGGAGCACTGCAGGTACAGTGGCCAGCAGGAATCCGAAGGGGCTTCCCTCTCCCCGTGCTCTCCTGCCGGCACAGGAGCGCTGGGATCTCCCAGGAGGTTGCTGGAATTGCCTTTTGAGATCTGAAACACGCGGGATTCTCCACGGCACAGCGGCTCCTGCCAGGCTCTCCAGAGGCAGCTCAGCATGGTCTCACACACAGCAGAGAGCAGGACAACTTCCAGAGCCACAGACCAGCACAGGGGGAGCTGGAACGCCCAGGCTGAGGCTGACTAGAGAGATTTTCCTCCGAGTGTGAGGAGACCAGGGGATAAGGCAGGATTTTCAGTTAAACCACAGATGAGCCTCCAGTTTGGAGGGCGTGATGGTGCCCTCAGTTCGCATAAAGCAGAGGTATGAGCAGTTCAACAGTTAATGACTTTACCAGTTCTGACAGGCTGGAGGTATCTCACCAGCAACATCTGCCCTTTATTGTCAGTGAAAAATACAGGCTTAGGTCTTTCCAGAGCAACAACTGCACCCCCAGCAGACTATTCCTGAAATCCTGCTTTTCAGCAGCACAAATGTTTGAAAGGTAGAAGAGAAACTCTCCCCCATCCACCTGCTCAGCTGTGGGCAGGCAGACACCTCACCACTCTGAGAGCACAGCCCTGTCCTTTGCAGCAGAGGAGATGCCAGCTGGACTTTGAGTAACAGAAATTATATCTTTGTCAGACTGAAGGTATTATTACAGGTGTTTGTGGGAAACCAGGCTAAATGATCAGATAATTCTTCCTGGCCTTTCCAAATCTATGAATTCATTGCCAGGCAAGCTCTTCAAACTGGCAACGTCTCCTGCACAAAGAGGCATGCACAGCATTCTTTAGGCACAGAGCACCAGTTATTTGGGCAAACAAGTACATTCATGAACAAAAATGTTCCAAATATCATAAACACTGTGAAAACTGTGGATGTTTTGACCGGCGTAACATGTCCCAAAGCTTTCGAGTGCGTAGCTCAAAGTCCAGTGACTCATGTCCACCTTCTGTTTGGGCTTCATGGCTCACTCACCCCAAAGCCTGGGAAAGTGTTTTACAAAGCGAGAGACTGGCTTGAGGAAGGTGTGAGCAGCAGGACATCCAGTCCATCTTTGTGATCACAAACCCTTCTAAGTGGGAGCTGTAGGTGGCCATCAGGTGCTGCTCCAGTCTCCTCCCTCCTGGAAAAGGAGGGAAAACGAAGCAGATCCCAGTGCTGAGTCAGGGCATCACCCTCAAGTTATTAACCTGAAGCAGCAGAACAACTGCAGACTCTGTAGCTGCCCTAAACATCAGAGCTCGATCCTGCCCTTCTGGCTGCACCTTCAGAAGCTGAAATGCCTCATCCCAGAGTTACATCTCCTGTTTCACTGGGCCCAGCACTTGCACTGCAGAGTGAATCCCAATCGCTTTGAAGTCCATGGGAGTTTTGTTACTGCAGAGAATAAACCCAGGTACTTGACCAGCCTTTGGTAATTGAAATGTAGTTGTTACATGTTCACTTTGTGGCCATTATGGATTTTGCGGGCTTCAAAGGCAGTGATTTGAATGCTCGTGTTACCAGCCCCACAGAAAAATCAGATCTTGCAGATGCATTCCTGGGTTTGACTTGCAGCTGGAACGCTTTAGCTTGTGCTTCAAACTACTCCACTGCAGCACCCAGACCAAACCTGAGCCCCTCTCCAGACCCCTTTCTCCCGTTCACTGGAGTCTGGTTCCGTGTTGTGTGTTGAAACATGTAATTCTAGTAACTAGGAAAGGCTTGGGCCCACCCAGCCCCTAAAGCAGATGTGCCTTCTCTTTTCTAAGTACCAGTGCGATCCTGCTGGGGAGGGGGCAGCACAGCAGTCTGATTTCATGATGCACCCCAGCACCACCACAATATCTGCAAATACTGACAGTAACTTTGGTTATTATTTTTTGGTGACTTAGCTGCAAGTCAGCTGGTAACCGCATTCATCTCTCAGCAACGAGCAAGGGAACCTCCGCGTGGAAATCCTGCAGCTCTCCAAGAACAGAGCTGCATCTGGTTCCCTCCTTCAGCCCATTCCCACTGCAGCCTGCAAAACCTCTGACAAATCTCGAACTTGCTTAGCAAGGCACAGCTCTTCACAGGCACTTGAGTAGCTGCAGGAGGCATTTTGCATACCCCAGTGGGTTCTTGCTGGGGTAAGTGATGCACTAATGAACAGCCATTCAGTGCTGAGCAGAAACAGCGGTATATAAAGTGTCAGAGATATGTGTGTAACTTCATTTCTCTCAGCACTGGTTTTAAAAGAGGCTTCATACTTAGGAAACACGTTGCATCTCAGTAACAAACTCCCATTGCCACTTTCATTCAGCCTTTCAGTCCTAGATCTTACCCTTCTCAAAACCTGTGCAGGAAAGGCAACACGGCTACTAGAAACACACAAAACAGAATTAAGAATCTGCTCAAACTTTAAACTGAATTTAATTTTTCCCTAGATTGAACAGAATTTACACAGGTCCGTTTCACTACCAGTACAGCCAGTTTTCAGACCAATCCATGGAAAACACCTCCAGCAAACTGTATTCCTGCTGTGGACATCCCTTCACCTTGCAGAGCCCCTGAGCTGTGTTTGGCTGGTGGCCCCTGCCTGGGGGCATGGGGAGGGCTTTTATCACTGGGGAGGGCTTTTATCAGTGAGGAGGGAGAGGGAAGGATAAGCAGAAGATCCCAGGCACAGGGAAGGGAAGGTGTGGGAGGAGGGCTGCATCAGGTCTGTGTACAGAGGGTGTTGCAAACGTGCCAGGGAGAGGCCCAGGGAGATCTTGGGGCCCTCTCAAAGTAGGAAAGTCTGAAAAATATTTTCCTAAGCTTGTCTTTGGACAGCTGCAGCTGACTTTAAGCAATGACACCAAGCAAACTGGAATCTGGTTATGGCAGGTTTTTAATCCAAACAGATGTCTTCTAACCCCACATCTCCTCTCACCCTCCCAGGATGACCTTTTTGCCTTCTCCTCCCTCCACCTGCTCAAACCTGGATGTGAATTGCCCCTGTCCCCCCATGCCAGCTCTTTTCTTGAGCTGCCTGTTGGAAAACGTGCACCATGCCTGTGTCCCCAACAGCCCCTCTAGGTTTAGAATACCAGTCAAGAGGAGAGGATTATGCTCCTGGCTTAGATGCTTAGACATGCCAAATCAATCAGACATTCAATATATCCACGCCTCAAGTGTTTCCTACTCTAAAACAGAAGCAGGAGGGTTGACCCACGTTTGTAAAGCCATTCAAAGGCTGTTGCAAGGTGTCACCGTCTGGTTATTGTTTAAAACACTGATAGGTTTGTAATTCCTCAGAGCAACAGGGATCAGAGCAGCACAGGTGCCAGGTGTGCTCTTTGGGCTGTGGGTTACCTGGTGCAGGCAGGGGACAGCAGGACCTGCTGGCAGTGACCCTGGGCTGGCTTCTGCTGCCAAGGCAGAGTGCTGGCAGGTCACAGAAGCCACCTTGTCTTGCAGTGTAATGAAAATTGCCAAGAGTCACCTTCACTGCTGCTGCCTGTCCTTTTTCCCATTTATTTTTATCCTGCTTGGAAGTGCTCATTAGTGTTTACTACCACTTGTCAACCAGCAGCTTGAAATAACAGGGCTGGCGAGGGAGATGGGGAAAGTGAGAGGAGAAAACAGACATAAAAGCAGGGACTGTTTGGCAGGAGGACTGTCCTAGAGCCGTGTAGACCTTCCAGCCTTATAACCTATAAATGCAGAGTTTCATCTCCTCTCCTCTCGCAGAATTGCTCTCATGTTTGAACTGAGTTTCTCTCTCGTCCTTGTCCTGCTCGGGCCCCAACCCATCCAGGCAGGTGATTAGGGGAGATGCTGCACTTCTCATTTTTGGATATGTTCCTAGTGTTCATGGCTTCAAACCAAACTGCATCCTAGAGACTGGAAAAGCACCCCAGCAAAAGGCAAAGAACCAATATATCCCATTTTCATGAAGCTTCATGGCTGTTAATCCTTTCTCTTCTCTTAGAATTACCCTGTTGCAACATGGTAACTCTCTTCCTTACCATTTCCTTTCAGGATACTCTTCCCTGCCTTTTCTGTATTTGTCTTGTCTCATTTCTCCACTCATCCCCACAATCCTCATTTCTTCCAGTCCTTTTCTCTTTCACTGTATACCTGCGATGCCTTTTCTAACTCCACTCATGCCACCATCAGCCCTTTGGCAGTTTACCCCTTCCAGCTCCATAGCTCCAGCTGCTTCCCAGACACGACCTCACATGCATCCTGCCCAGCCACCCTCACGCTGCAATACTTGTTACTCACCCTGGAGTCCAGAAAACAAGTTCACTAAGGAAGTTTCAGAGACCACACAGCAGTTATGTGACCTGCAGACACATTTTTGGGAGTGCTTTCTAACAGGAGGTGACTCTCCTTTCTGGCATCCAGTGCCAGACACTACCAAAGACATCAGCAGGAAAATGCCAACCTCCTGTCCTCATCTCAGGCTGCACTGAGAGCCCAGTGCTTGAGAAAACTGAGCAGAAAGCCCCGAGTTTTATCACTGCTAAAAGCTCTGACACTCCCGCTGATGTCAGTGCTTTGAACACTGAGCCATTTTGATGTGGTCTCAACAGAACATACTTGTGGTCTGGATCCAGACATCGTAATTTATGTAACTCTGATCTAGACATTAACAGTTCCATGGCCCCGTTTAATTTTAGGTAAAAGGAGGATCATGTGCCTTTCCTATCTCTTGCTCTGGTGAAAGGCTCAGTACAGTTTCTTACATGCACTGAAGTTCTAAAATGAAGGGACTGAATGCAGGGCCAAGGAACCAAAGGAATTTTTTGCCTCCTTATTGCAGAGCCATGTTTCACATCTCCAAGAACACGCTCTATGAGGAGTACAGTTGGTAGGTGAGGTACAGGAGTGAGATGTGCCCTAGAAACCGTCTCTCTTCGTGCTCAGATCTTTATCTCAAAGCTAAAACCCAAACCAGCCACATTAGTTAGACTTATCCAGCACTATCTTTTGTGACAAGTCATTAGATGGCAGCCCTCAGAGCAAATGGTAAGTCTTAGCAGAAGAGCATTTCTTTGCTGTGTTTACTATGTCTTGTCCAACACTGATATCCCGAGGGCTGGTTGCCTATTAGCTGGTGATTTAACGCTGCTTGTCCTGCCTTTGGAGAGCAGGACATTCCACTCAAAGGAGGTTGTTCTTTTTAAAAAGAACAAGAGAGGTTTCTTTTCATCAGAACAGGAGCCACAATCTCAGGAGCCTCTGCTTGCAACACCAGGGAGGTTTTGCATCCCATCCCTGGCCACTGCTGGTGGGCCAGAGCGGAAAGCGCGAATCCAGGAGTGCTTGAACTTCTCCACAGAGCATCTGACACGGGGCTTTTTTGGGGTCCAAATGTTCCAAGAGTGTGTGGGAAGGACATTTCCCTTTAGTGGGTTCCTTTGATCTCTCTCACTTCGGGCTTCCCCTCCAGGCCTATTGTTTGCACATTGCTGTAACTACAGGAAAACAAACGCATTATACAATTTCCCAGACTGACTCACCCTGGTACTTGATGCCTCATGTTGTCTGCTTACCCCGATTGCATCATGTCAGCATGGGAAGCTTAAAGGCTGGTTTTTCTGAGTAATAATACTGCAGCTGAGCAGTAGCTAAAAACAAAAAAATTATCATATTGCTAGTACCATCAACCTGCAATACTACAAGGGGGAAAAAAACAAGCAAGGCAAGTCCCTGTTAACTCAACCTTGTGTGAATCATGAGTTCCAGTCAGGGGCCATGATTAAATAATGTAGTATGTGAATATAAAAACCCTTTACTCCTGGAAACTTGGCCTCAGCCATTGGAACAGGCCAATCCGCGCTACTCCCTCATCCCTGACTCCTCCGGGATGTGTTTTATTCAGTGTGTTGTAAACAGGGAAGGGTGGGAGGTGTCATGAGCTGTAGGAACAGGGCCATTGCTCCTGGGTGGGGATGAAACCCCGAGAAATTTGTCCCCCATTTGGAGTTCAAGCATCTTGCAATCCTGTAACTAATGCAAGAGGGGTTGTCTGTGCTGCTTCACTTCAGTTTTCCTGGGGGCACTCAGCAGAGCTGACTGAGCTCCCAACACCTGGATTGAGCCTCTCCATCCCTGCACCACAGCCCCTTCCTGAGCCACCCACTTTGGCTGCCCAAATGTCCACAGAAATTCTCCCATAGGATCCCCTCTGCCTTAGCAAGGAAGTGTTGTGGAAAGTTAAATTCTGACGTAGGGCTTCTTCCACAACCCAGAACTTTGCTAAAAAAGCTATCCTGCTTTAGGGAGGAAACACAGAATCCTCCTCTTACACAGCCTGGGTGATGTGTTCATGTGCTCTGCAGGAACTAATTCCAGAAGTTTAGTTTCATGTAAGCCAGCACAGAGTCAGAGGAGGTGGCATCCCTTAGCTCACAGAGGAAAGCCATCATCTCTTACACACTCTGGCCCACAAAGGTTAAAAGGAAAGCTAGATAGTAAAAACATTGCAAAAATCCCTCCATTCCTGTTTTGTGTGGGACAAAAGCCTCTGATTTCTTGGTATTTCACAGGGAAAAAAATCTCTAAAAGCCATGAGTCAAAAGCCTTTTATGCCAACAGCTCTTCTCAGATTCATTTCTGATCCCTGATATTTCATGCAAACAAGAGGCACTGTGTAATCTAAGCTAAATATATATATTTGCACTGACAAATCCATAGTGACAAAATTCTTAAGGCCTTCTTCAAGCTTTGAGGACATGATTAAAGGGTTTTCCAAGGATAGCTCTTCATTCAAAAGGATATAATTACACTTAAACAAGTTATCATGTTCCTTCACTCTAGGTACAAAAGCAGCTCTTAC
This sequence comes from Atrichornis clamosus, assembly GCA_013400975.1. Lineage (NCBI taxonomy): Eukaryota > Metazoa > Chordata > Aves > Passeriformes > Menuridae > Atrichornis > Atrichornis clamosus. Next base: position 28,209 of record WBMZ01013065.1, read on the forward strand.
AGGACTTGTCTAGACACTTCCACTGTGTGTCTTTGTTCTTGTAATTTTTTATAAAGGAACTGCACCACTATCCATTTTGTTTCATCTTAATTTTATCTCTTTCTTTTTCAATAAGAGAAAATTCCTTCCTTTGCAGAACCTGTGTTTTACCAAATTTTAATTTTTCAGAAATTTGCCAGGAAACCTCTTGTAAATCCGGAATAATTTCGCTCCTTTCAAAAGGACAGAATCCTCTCTATTTAAGACCTTTTTCATTTTCAGATACTAGTTCTTCAGCTAGAGTAACTCAGCAGTGACTTTTAAAGAGAACCAAGCAATGAATTGAAAAAAAGTTGTGACCCGCAGTAGTGCCAGACCTGTGACTGTGCAGAAGGTTATTGCCTCAGTTATCTGTAACCTCAGATGAACAAATTAAAAAAACTATTACATATGTTAATATATGCACACCAGTGTTCCAGCTGGCTTGCACCAATGCTACAATTACACATAAAAGTCAGGAAATTATGTGTGGAAAGGCTAATGAGCAGCATTGTCTGCCCAATTACCAGGTTTGCATACGCAAACAGTAATTCTGCAGATCTGCGCCTGGCAAGCATTTTTCCTGAAGTTGCATCAGGAGCTCAGGGTTAAATGTGACAGCAAGGTGACCCCAAACCGCCCCAACTCTGCTTCAACCCTCCCTGCTTTGAAGAGAAGCTCCATCTGAGGGTGATTCGAGGGGAGCACACGCCAGCCCAGCTCCATCAGGATCCTCCTGTCGCTGAAATCCCGACCCCGTGCGCTGCCTAAAGGGCGTCTGTGGGTGCCTCTAGAGACTCCAGTGGGCACCCTGGCTAACTGGGAATGATGCTCTTTTGTTTCAGGGATTCAGATTTGTTCCTGCTCGACTCCAGGACGATCTGGGCTGCAGAGGAAGGGTGGCTGGTGTTTGACATAACCGCGACCAGTAACCACTGGGTGGTGAATCCCCAGCACAACCTCGGCCTGCAGCTCTCCGTGGAAGGGATTGATGGTGAGTGTCACACACCAACAGCAATCAGTGAGTCTCTGATTCAGGTCCATGATTCCCAGCCAGGGGAAGCCCTAAGCATTCAGCACTCTTTCCTTTGAATGGGATTTCTGAAGCATGTATTTGCCTAAGATGGAATGAATAATAATAATAATAAAATAACCCATAGACATATAGGAGGTTAAGGATATATTCAGATGCTGTGGCAGATTGGGGAATGCCTGCAGTCATTGCAAGATTAGCTGTGTACACGTCCCCATCAAGGTGTGTATAAACTGCTGGCTAATTTGCAGGTAGTGCAATCCAGTCAAGGAGAAGGAATAAACAAACCTTGCTATGTGCAAAAAGACACAACTGAGAGATTTAGGGGGCTGCTCCATTGCACACAAGTCCTTTCCAATTCAGAAAACAGCTAGGAACCATTTTCATTTCCTTTGTGTCAGTAAAAATGTTTAGTAAAGTCACACCAGGTCTGGGCTCCCAAGGTCTGCAGTGTAGGGTACAAATCTGTGAGGTTCAGGAATGGGTGGGAAGACCTGGCTCTGAAACATCTCTAGAAAGGAATCAGGCAGGGAATTTTCCTAATCAGATCTTAGCTAAAAAGTCATGCTACTTTGTCTTAAAATTAAGATTCCTGATGCTCACTTGGAGATTTGTGCAAATATCCTGGATTTTCTGGGGGTTCCCAGGACCTGGGACCATCTGGAACTGCCTGGCTGTCCCACAGGAGTGGTTGAAGCAAAAACCACCTCAAAACTACTGTAAATATTCTGAATGCAGTTATCTAAGGACATACTTTCATTCTCCAGATATGCATCTATGATATTACTTGCTCTTTTTTTTTTTTATGCAACACTTGCATATTTCCAGTAAGTAACATTTTGCATAAAGACTGTGCAAAGCAGTTTTGAAACAGACAACAGAGAGTCATTTACATGAAAGGGTGATTTAACTCATGTGAGGCCTGCACAGAGGGTTGCACAGGGTTTGTTTTAACCTGCCCTTTCTGAGTGATCAGTGAATGCAGAAACCCAAACACAGATACAAAGAAGGAGCTTCACCATGGAAGTTACTGGTCCCCACCCCAAAATCAGGCACCTTTTGCCGTCTTAGTACAAAGATTCAAATTCAACCTGATTTACAAGTTAATCTTAACTCTTAAAGGACAGCCAAGACAAGTTTAACCCCTTTTCAAATACTTGTCCTTGCTTTTCGTTTCCAGTTTGCCTCCTAAATGAAATACCTGGGAGTACAGAATCATGGCACTTTTATTCAACTGTGGTTCAAATATAGAAAAACCCCCAAGACCCAGCCCAGAGTCCACAGAAGAGTGATAGCTGGAAGTAGGCCAAGTATCTCTAAGCACTATGGATACTACAGTCTCACACTCACACTCTTCTGCTGATAAAGCCTTATCTCTCTGTCCTCCCTCAGCCTCACCTTGTGATTTTACAGCAAAAGTCTATCCTGTTTTTCAGCATGAGGAGGAAGGCAACTGATTTATAAATGTGTTACAGATTTCAGTGGAGACTTTCCAGGATCCTGCCATGCTGCAGCTTTGCACACATTCAGGGTCACTCTGTCTGCTCTGCTGGAGCAGTTAGAGGTGGACCCTTACAAACACACAACCAGATCTATCCCAGACAGAGCTTTCAAAGATATGTACAAACTCAGCCAGCCTTCTCAGGAGTGCAAAAAGAAATCATATTCCTAATTTTTGTTGAGTCAAGTAACAGGTGAGAACGCACTTATCACCAAACCTGGGAATTTCTGATTTCACCCCTTTGCAATGTAACTTGCTGCATTCTCAAAACGAATTAACAAAATACTTTGATCAGCCTGTCATTAAAAGTTAGAAAAGCCAACTGCAGTGTTGAAAAAGTAAATACAGAGATACAGGAGCCAATTGTCTGCTTGTCTCCTGTAACCAATTTCCCTGGCAGCAGCCCTTTGTACTCATTTTCTCCACCATACACATGAATTTTTCATTCTATTTTGAATGGCAGGGACATGTCCTTCCTTGCTCCCCAGGTCTGGATTTAGACCAACTGTGTGCACTAACAAGACAGCTGCCTTTACGCCTGAACTTCATATGAAAATCACATGCTGTAAACACAGCAGGATCTTGATGCAACTCTATATATTTTGGGCAATTCTCACATCTTTAAGGGAATTAGAAAAACAAAATAAATCACCCCCAGCTTTTCTTTGGATCTGCTGTTTCATGATCTATAATCATGAAGCAAGTACAGTCTATTTAAAAAAAAAATCATGCAAAATAAGTGAACTGAGAAGCCTTTGCCTGCTCTCCCCAGCCAGGCTGCCTTGCAGGGCTGCTCCCGGAAAGTGTCAGCTGTCCCTTGGCACGTTTGATTTGTGGCTGACAAGACCCAGCTCTGTCCTTAGCAAAAGGATCACAAAGCCATTAACATAACTTGGACTTAGCAGCAGCACTCAGTAGCTTGGACAGAATAATCCTGGATATCACTTCTGCATTTCACAGCAGCACCCACACATCCTTGGGAGGCAACAGGAAGAAATATTAAATTTCCCACTGCCACCCTCTCCTCGTCTTTTTTGTAAATGATTTAATTCTAAAGAGAAACTACCTAATTGTCTTTTACCAAAAATCAATAAAATTATTTTAAAGCCAAAGATGAAGGACGCATAGAGGATAATCAATAGTTTTGGAACAAAATTATCAGGTATGGTGGTGGCAAGATGCAGCAATAAGCAAAATGTCTCTAAACATTCGTTTCTCTCAGCTAAGGTATATCTGGAACTCTGTCAGCGTTTCATAAAAGGCATTTTTATTTTAAGTTAATAACCTTCCAGTGGGAATTTAGTGTTCCTATGGGCTGAGTTTTATGGTTCCTTTTATAGGATCACTTCAAATTATAGGTTGGTGAACTTAAAGAAACCCCTCTAAAGAATGCAGGAAAAGTTAATGCTAAGCGGATTTAGGGTAAAATAATTATACGTAGGACTATTTTATGTAACTTTTACACGCAGATATAAAATGAAGTTAGCTGTGCTGAGCTGAGCTGCTCTTGTCAGAGGCAGCTTTGCTGACCAAGCCCTGCTCCTTGGTGGAGTGATGGTGGAGCCATGCCCAGGAGCCACCTTTCCCAGGCAGCAGCTCTTCCCTGCGCGATCCTGTGTCTGCTGGAAGAGCTGCTGCAGGCCCTCTCAGCCGCGTGTTGTGTTTTAAGGACAAAGCATCAACCCCAAGCTGGCGGGTCTCATCGGGAGGCACGGCCCGCAGAACAAGCAGCCCTTCACCGTCGCCTTCTTCAAAGCCACCGAGGTCCATCTCCGCAGCATCCGCTCCACGGGCGGGAAGCAGAGGAGCCAGAATCGATCCAAAACACCCAAGAACCAGGAAGCTTTCCGGGTGTCCAACATTGCAGGTGCAGCACAGGTGGCTGGGTCCGCGTTTCTGGGCGTGGGGGAACGTGGGAGCCGTTCCTCCCACGTTGTCTGTCTGTTGTCCGCCATCGGTGTGAAACTTTGTGGGATTAGGGATCATTCCGAAAACGTTAGGGAAAAGAATGTTTCTTTGAAGCAATGTTAAATGGAAGGATTTAATCCAAATTTACAAAAAAAAAAAAAAAAAGCACCTAACCAGGAAAACTCCTTTTCTCCCACATGAAATAAATTCTCATTTTGAAATGGAAGATAATTACATTAAAGCAACGAGCAAGTGATCCGTGGATATGAATCCAAATCCTGTCCATTTTCAGAGTTTGTGATTTTAAGTTTAGTCCCCAAATAGTGTAGTAGTCCCAAAAATCATGCACAGAGGAAGAAAACCCATTCATTCTCAGGATAACCACGGCTATTCTGGGGTAGCTGTGCTTCCTAATATGGAAGAAAACTCCATCAGGCATTTGAAATGGAAATGTGGCTTAATTTTGTGATACTTCAGAGGAACAGGCCCTTGGTGATGGTCCCAGCAGGAGCCACAGCTCAGGGCTGGCTCTGCTGGGGCAGTGGCAAATTCCAGCTGTTTCTGGAAGCGCCTCCCTGAGTGGAAAGAGAACTTGTGTGAGGCAGAAGGAAAGGAAAACAGAGCTTCCAACAACAAGAGCTGGAATCATATTTTCATAGAATCATTAAAGTTAGAAAAGACCTCCAAGATCATCAAGTCCAAGCTGTGCCTGATCCACACCTTGTGCCCAGCCCAGAGCACTGAGTGCCCCATCCAGTCCTTCCCTGGACACTTCCAGGGATGGGAACTCCAGCACCTCCCCAGGCAGCCCCTTCCGATGCCTGACCCCCTTTTCAGTGAAGAAATTCTTCCTGAGCCACACTTCCTGGTACTTCTACTTGGGTTTCAAGCTCAGGCCACAAACCTAGAACGGACACAGCTTCAAAACTGCACTGATTCTCCTTTAATGTATAGGCAATAATCAGAGAGATCTGCGTGTTGCTATTAGGAGGTCAGAGGAAGCCCAAAGGAAAAAAAAACCCCAGTAAAACCAAACAAGCTACTTTACCAAGCTTTTTTTGTCTTTGCACAAAAAAGCCAGAAGGGCATTTTATATATATTGATCCCAGCCATTATTTTATGGCTAAAACTGAAATGGTTAAATGACCCCCACAAGTGCACCAGATGAGCCTCGCTCCCTGCCGAGGGCTGTGGGTGCTGGGGCAGCCCAAGCTCATGGCCACCATTCTCCCCTCACAGAGAACAGCAGCAGTGACCAGCGACAGGCCTGCAAGAAACACGAGCTCTACGTCAGCTTCAGGGACCTGGGGTGGCAGGTAAGGGCTGGGTGTGACCGGGGAGCGACAGGGATGCCTTGGCGCTTCGCTTGTTGGGCTGCAGAAGGGAGGTCAAGCCAATAACTGGACTATTTATTTTTAATTCCTGAGGGAAAAAAATGGTATTCTGTCTTTAGCATGCTTTAAGTGCTTCTGCTGAGTTGGGTGTGCAAATATTGAGTGTGAGACTGGCTGGAAACTCAATGCACTCAGGTCCTTTTGAGGAGCTGTGGCTCTGCGTGTCCTCTGGCAGTGCTGAAGGCACACACAGCTCTCCCATTTTCATCTACCCATTCTTTTAGACCTGGTTAAAGACATTTTCCTCGCTGAAAGCTTGTATCTGCATTGCAGTGCTGGGTGAAGTGATCCTTGTGGACATCCAGATAAACAACCAAACCCAGATGTTCAGCTATTCTGCGGGCACATTTGCAATGTGGGATGTGTCCCTCCAGGAAGAGCAGTTGAGAGGCCTGTAAGAGAGCTTTAGAAAGGCCAGGGGGCAAGATTTTTATTTTGCAGGCCACTATAACTGTACATGGATGGATGAATGGGTAGATTTATGTGCTGGCTGGCTTTTTGTTTCACTGTTTTTCTGCCTTTCTCCACAACCTCATGGCTTCAATTCAATCAAGGACTGGATCATCGCTCCGGAGGGCTACGCTGCCTATTACTGTGAAGGAGAATGTGCTTTCCCCTTGAATTCCTACATGAATGCTACAAATCATGCCATTGTGCAGACACTGGTAGGTGCACCCTATCTCCCCACACAGTGTTACGTCTGACAGCTGCTCTCAGAAATAAATTCACACACACAAGAGTCTCCAAGCCAACAGGGGAAGGAAGGTCTGCATTAGCTCTTAGGGTGCCTGCAGCATCAGGCTGCATGTGTCTGGCCAAGTGGCCTGAATTAGTAGTTGGGTAGAAATGACCCTGTCTTTGCTGCAGGCATTAACATGCTCTCTCTGGTTTGAAAAGGCCCTGTGATGGACACCATAACGGGGGTGTAATCCCACTGCACGGGAGGGAAAGAGCTGGACATGAGACCCACTGTCTCTTGGAAAAACTCTGTAAGGATCCACTCCATGCTGCCACCAAAAGTGGATTTGGGGGCAACCTGAGGCAGGGGTCAGCAAATCCCAAAGTTATATAGCTCAGCTGCTGTCCTAGTGAGGCTATGGGACAGACAGAAGGTTGCCCAGGAAAGAAAAATATGGTGGAGGAGAGGGGAAAAGTAAATCTTAACATGCCTCTACTTTCATTCCCCAGGTTCACTTTATAAACCCAGAGACTGTGCCGAAACCCTGCTGTGCTCCTACACAACTCAATGCCATCTCAGTGCTCTATTTTGATGACAGCTCCAATGTTATCTTAAAAAAATACAGGAACATGGTGGTACGAGCGTGTGGCTGCCATTAGATTTGTAGGAAAGAAAAAGAAGAAAGAAAAAGAAGTTATTTGTAAAGAGTGGGTTTGTACGGCTGTGTGGGGGAGGGAAAAGGCTGGTGCTCCAGCCATGGGTTTAAAAGAAAATCCCAAACCATTTTAGGACCAGGCCTCTGAAAGTTCAGACAATGGAACAGTTTCTGGATCTAAAGAGGCATTTGAACACATTTTGTTTTAGTTTATTACAGACAATGAGCTTGTAAACTGAAACAAGCTAGAGAAACCGTTTAAAACCAAATCTGCTTACAAAATTGGCTCCTACAATACATACTTCTGCAAATGAGTCTTTCTGAAGATTGCAAACTCACCAGTGTTGATTGTGAGTAAAACAGTAATAATCTATCCAAGGTGAGACTGTGCTGTGACTAATAAGTGTGTGTAGTTCCTGTAACACGGTTTGCAATAAAATAAGTGAACAAAATATACCTGGAGTGAACAGGTAGTTTGTTAGAGGATTATTGCCTCCATCTCTCTGCTTCAATTTCCTAAGCAAAACCAAAGAATAATTACATGTAACTTCCACTTTTAAACTACAGTAGCAGAAGCTGGATGTGGATTGACACAAATTCAAAGGAGAGATCAGGCTAAGGAAAAAAAAAAAAGATTAATTGGCAAGCAAAATAGCTGAAGAAAATTATTTCAAAGAGCCAGACTTTTGGGGTGTACATTTTTCTATCAACAAGGAAATTTCCTTTTGCAACCAGAAAGTATTTGAATTTGATATGAACTTAAAACAGGAAAGCAGCAAAATGCTGAGAAACAGGGACTAAACCTAACATTTAGCTGGGGTATCCTAGGCAGTTATGGAGCTGTGTATGCCAGCTAAAGATCCTGCTGCTGTTCGGAAAATGTCCATTGACTTCCCTGAGGGAACAAGTTCCAACACTTTTTTGAGAACATGGAGGCTCAAGTGCAGAAGGGGCTGTAAGCTGGGACATACACCCAGCACCACACAGACTAGAAACCAGCTAGGAAACCTTCCCTCCCAGGGTCAGTGCTTCTGATAAACCCTCAAAAAAACCCAAACCAATCCATTTCAAGAGGCCCCAAGAAGCTGGAACCAGAAGCAAGAAAAAGTCTCCTCAAGGCTGTTCTTTTTCCTTCTTTTAAAGTCACAGGTTACACAAACATCACAGTTAAGTAATTAAAGCTCAATTAAACTTGTTGCAAAGAAGAATACAAAATTGTAGTAACCACTCACAAACCAATTCCCCACTTTGGCAGGCCCTGTGACTACCAAAGTAGGATTGGCAGAAATTTCACCAGGGAGATAAAAAGAAATGAATGCCCAATAAAACACCAGGTCCACAGCACACCCAGCTCTAAATCTCCAAACTTCAAAAAGCTAAGCCTCCAACGGATGGGTCCAAGACATCATAAATCCCTGGAGATGGGTCTCTCTGCTCAGCGAGCGGATGGGGCGATGCAGCCGCACTGGGGACTGTCTTGCCTTAGAGGAGAGTGGGGGAAGAGACAAATGAAATTACGGACATCACTCGCTGCTCTTCTCCCTTTAAGTCACAGATCAAATCCAGACCAGATGCCTCACTTTAAAAAGAATGAGCAAAGGAAATAAAAAAACCCCTACTGTCTATGAAATAAATTGGAAACTTGTTTCTGATGGCCTAATTCTAATCTCATTTAAGTCAATTGGTGTTTTCCCAGCAGTTTTCTCAGTAGCAGGATTAGGCTGATGGGAAAGTGGAAGTCCATCCACAACACTGGTAGGTTTTGGGTGGGGGCCTTGGTGAGGAGCTGCCACAGTGCCAGATGTGCCTGGCACCCCACCCAGGCCGCTCCAACCTCTGCAGGAGCAGCCCGGCTGCAGCAGGCCCTCGGCAGGCAGGGCTCCAGCAAACCTCCCCACAGTGAGACTGGACAAAGAGTTACAGCCAGCCACATGGCAGGACAACAGCTGCAGCCAAAAGTCCACCTCTCCTGGAGCCTGCAGACAGGACCATCCACACAGACAGCCAAAACTGCCCTCAGGGCACCCCTCGTTTAGAGTAAGGAGTTGGGGTGGGAAGCATCTTTTGACATTGTATACCTATATACACCAGTGCTTCTGTAAACCTCCTAAAGGAAGTGAAGGTGCTGCCTAGAAAGTTAAAAGCTAATCATGCCTAAACTTCCACTATTTAGTAGTCAAGGATTAGTTTTCTCTTGTGGGTGTTTCAGTGTTGGTGATCACTGCGTTGATGTATTGCATTTTTAACTTGGACCATGGTGTCTTGCTGTATAGGATTCATATATTAAATATTATGTGGGGATTGTTTCTGTTTTGGTTTTTTGTTGTTGTTTTTAAACATAATAACAGCATTTCTGTTGCTAGGCTCAACATCAGCTTCACTGTTTGTACATTTTTGTGTAAATAGTTGTCACAAGTGGAAGAATAATTATTTATTTCCATCTCTGAATTCCTTTTCAATCACATCCAGGAAAAATGATTCTCGGTTTCTAAACACATTTGTTTCCTTATTTAAGAAGATATTTATTAACAGTTGGCAAAAATGCATACACATTTCTGGTTCTTTTCATAGAGCAGTTGTCAGAAGCCTTTTTGTACAAACTAGTAAAATAAATCTTTGCAACTTTACAAAAGATATCCCGATGACACTGTGTATCTGTGTGGTTATTCTCCTTATATTCAAAGAACATTTTTGGCTGGACAATATTTCATCTTGAGCCTCTGTTTTCATGTAGCTCAATCTCTATGTACGGGCAAAACCATCACATGTCATTATTTGGTGCAGCTCCTTCGGTCCAAACACAGCAGGGAGGAAAGAATAGCAAAAATATGGATGTGTTTTGCAGTCTGCAAAGATCCATGATTGAATTATAGCGCAGCTGTCAGCAGCTGTTTCAAAGAAGCAGGGGGTAAATTAGTTCTGTTTACTGCTAACATAGTTCAGAGATTTAGTCATCCCAATAAAATTATAGAGGCACAAGAAAGGAAGAAAGAAACTCCAAAGAAACATCAGCCAAGAAGCTGACATTTTCTAATTTAGGTTGTTTTAGCATATTTGAGAGATGCTGCTGGCATGAGGTTTCCTACTGTGGATACCACACTGCATTGCTATGGAGGCAGCTGAAAAAAATAATGGTCTAAATCCCCCTATTAACTGAACATTATATCTTCGGGGCATAACAGCAATTTTGGGGTTCTTGTTTACTTTGAACTGTGAGCAGAGTTTTGCCAGTTTACGTAGATACGTTTGCTGAGCCAGAGGATTAAGTCATCAGCATTATGGAGTTAATCTGCCATCTTCCAGGAGCAAAGTTCATAAGCAAATTTCAGTTTGTGCACTGCTCTGAAAGTCCAACAAAGCATCAGTGGAAAGACCTTTACTGACATGAACCAATACCTACTCGGCTTCTGTAGGCCTGGACTGATTTTAGAAGGAGGATCCTCTGGTATTTCTCGTTATGGTCCCAGTTCTCTGCATTTAGACCTGGTGTAAAAGGCAGGGGTGGTGCCAGCAAGAGGAGGAAGAATGAATAAATAAATATTTCTGCTTTGCAGGGCCACTTGCAGCCAACAGCAGCTTTACCACTAACTTCAACACAACCAGCCTTATATCATGAAATATCTGCTGGTTTCCAGCTCTGCCACAAATACACACAACTTACTGGACGTGCTTCGGAGCAGCTTTCCCAGTCTAGGAGCCAAAACTCCATTCCCAAGCTGGTTGCAGCCTCCCCTTGGTCTGCAGCACTCCTGTGGCTTTGTCTCCTCATCTACTGTTCTGGAAGGGGAATTCTTGACATGAATACATACGCTGCCATAAACTGGCAGGGCCATAAAACTCTAGTGAGTGAGCTTCAAAACAGCTAGATTTATCTGAGTAATGACATTTTAAAGCACATTTAAAACACTTTATAGATCAGTTATTTTGACTTCCATTCAGGCCAAACTTTGAGGATGTTATTTTTGCTTAATTGAGCTGTTTCAGATCTGTTCCAGTACTGAGAATAGGATCCTTTTGTCCCTACAAAGGAAACTGCCTCCGTTGCTGCCAACGTTCATATAATAAAAAATAATGATTTAAATAAGCCTTAGTGCGATTTTAAGATTCCTGATTGCTCTGGAAGTATCAGCTGTAGAGCCTAAAGCAGAGAGGGAGAGCAGAGGGAGAGCAGAGCTCACACAAGCGCAGCTCAGGGGCACGGCCAAGGGCTGCAGGATTCCCTCCGCTGCTGGATTCACTCCCTCAGCTCTGCCTGCAATGAGAACAGACACCTTCTGCACAAAAAACCCCAAAGACTCGTCTTTTGAGTTCACAGTTTGCATCCTCTGTTTGCTTCCATCCAAATACCCTGCTCGCTGACTTCCAGTGCTGCCACAAACACATTATTCTCTGTATTCAGCCTTCCTTCTGAGAGAAATTCTACCCAATTAAGCTCAAAGGAGCCTGTTTGAAGTTTTTATTTATCAGGTAATGATTGACAAGACCTCGAGGCAAAAGCTAGAAACACTTTATACTACAGTCATTCATTATCCAGGTACAAAAGCAACACAAATGGTTTATTATGGCCACTTTGAGTTACTCTGTTTTAAATAAAAATATCTATTCCCTTTTTCTGCTTAATGCTGTGGAATTTGTATTCCTAAATCAGCAGCTGAGAGAGACCAGGAGTTCTGGACAACATGTTTAATGCCCTGATTTGTTTCCTAGTGTATACACTGATTTATTTTCCAAGGGTCTGTTTGCTGACCAGGCAATAGGAGCACACTTCTTAATTTTAATTTTTGTTAAACCTTAAATATTAAAAGTTAATATATTGATATTGTGAGGTTTGCCACTTTGGGATAAATCTGCTGTTTTCTCCAACTAACAGAACCCTGATATGTGAATTAACTCCATAAATGAAGAGAGAACAGTCTTTAAGCAGCTTAAGATTGGCTTTATATTTAAAAGGAAAACAGGACAAGCCATAGACAGATTCATCAACGTCACAATTTTTTCCAAGAGGGAAAGGTCCTGGGGAAACTTGTGGAAAAAAGGGGGCTCAGCCTCAGCCCCCTGAATCCTTAGAAAGGCAGCTTTGCACTTGTCTAGTTTTTGCAGGCATGGTTAAGCATTTAATCATTTGCAGGATAAACCTCTACATGGGGCTGCTTGAATTAACCTCACCCTCAAAGAATTGCCCTCCTTGTCTGCAATAAAACCCAATCCCAGGCCAGTCAGCAGTAATTTGGGGAATGGAGCATTTGTGTCTGGGACTGGGAGGGGGTGAGTGCCTGTATCCACGGCAAGGTCCATGGGCTTGCCCCTAATTAAAAACATGCTCCTGCCCTTTCCCTGGGAGCTGGAGGGACTCCTGAGTTCGCAGCTCTGTGCTGCTGATAACTTGGGGCTAATGGTCTTATTTTAAGAAGCTCTTAAGGAAAAGGAGGGGATGCCAGGACTTGAGTGGATCGGTTGTGCTGTAGTGTGTCAGCACCGGGGGCTCGAGCCCAGCACCTCGGGGCTGTGCTCAATTCCCAGAGCAGCAGGTTTGGGATGGCACTGTGGCTGTGGAGTACAGAAAGCCCTACAGAAACACCTCCAGCCACGCTCCCCACCTTCCCTTCCATTGCGTGATCTCTCCACTAAGGTCCAGAGTGGGCAATGGCCCCAGCAGTGGCCAGGCACTGATGGTGACACCAGCAAGGTGACCTTTGGCTTGGCTAGGGAAGGAGAGCTGGTGCCGGCTGCTGGATTTATTCCCATGTTGTCTGTTGCTGCTGTGTCAGGTGCTTCATACCAAATATGTGGCAGCAGAGACATTCAGTGTCTGGATTCAGTTACGAAGGGTCAGAGCTCAAAGATATCATTTCTCAGGTCCCAACAATTTAAGCCGTTTTGTTCAGCATTTAAAACAAGCTGCAGACAAGAGCAGAGCAGTCAGTGGCTCTGCCTCTCTGCCTCAGGCAGAAGTACTAGTCAGCCTCTTTAAAGAGGTATTTGGGCAGTTAATGAGAATAAAGTCCTCATTTTAGCTTCTCTCTTTGACTACATATTAAGCACACAAGAAAGGAGCACAAACCAACATATCCCGCTGATCCAAAACTGATGTGTGAGGAGTTTTGCTTCCATTTTGTTTATACAGTTCTCACAGTGATCTACTGCCACTACTGGTCTGTATTTGTCTTCTGAAGTGAGAAGCCAGATCTTAAATCCACTGAATTGATGGTTCTTCCTCAACAGGAAAGGACCAGGCTGGGCTGCAGTTTTAGGACTCGGTTAATTACTCCAAAGATTTATTTCATGACACCTTGGGGCTAATTTTTGGAGTAGACATCAAGTAGAGGTAGGGCCAGGCATTTGTGAGATGAAAGAGTGCAGCTACTACCTTTACAACTGTACAACCAAGTTCTAAAATCCATCTTGCAGGGTCCCTCTGGAAACCCAGCCAGTGGTTTTGGGGAGAAGGAACTTGACACTCACAGAAGTTGAGCCACCATCAACTTGGAGCAGCTTTAATCAAGAGGCAGACTTTTTTTTTTTTTTTCTTCTTTTTTAAATCAGAAAAATGCACAAGAGATTCCAAGTTCAGCCCATCAGTTGTTTTGGTTTCACATGACTACTGAGAAATCAACTGTAAAAGCTGCTGCAGTTATATACACACATACCATGCACAGAATGTGAACTGTAAATACTGGCAGGGAGTCTGGTTTAAGAAGCTGCAGTTAATGTTGTGTCAGAACAGCCCTTGGAACCCCCATTTCCAGAGACTTATAGTGCAGGGGGTGGGGAGGGAATAAATCCGATTTCGCTGGAGCTTTGCCTACAACTTCTCAGCCATAAAGCCTTTATTTATGGCTGTTACACAGCATGAAGGATTCAATTTGTCCTTTGTTAGGAATTTCAGTGGATCATGTAACTGTTTATTTCCAGATATTTGAAAAAAAGAGTTGGTATTTTTGGTTTGCAGGAAAAAACAAAGCTCCTCATATTCTACACTAGCGGGGATGTGCTTAGAGCACACTTGATAGAGACAGGGGGTCCCAGAATCCTGTAATTTCATCCAGAGGGTCCACAGAAAAGGACGGGATGAGTCACTAAAACCCTTCCATGTTCTCGGGGATGAAGTCGAGGCTGTAGGGTGAGGTTTCCTCCAGCCCAGCCTCCCCCACCTCGGTGTCTCAGTCACAATCCTGCAGCCACTTCAGTCCTCAGCCAGGGACGGAACCCCTGCCAAGGGCTGCTGGAGGCACTTCTTCACGGGAGTAGGTGGAAAATCACAATTCAAGGCACGGACTGTAGCAGCTCTTCACAGCTTTGAGAGATTTCCTGCTTCTAGTAGCAGCTGAGAACAAGATGCTCAATAAAAAGAAATATCACAGCCAGAGAGAGACGTGTGTCTTCGGTGACTCACTGCACTTTGCAGGCTGATCCCTCTGCAGTGGCAATGTGGAGTCACAATGACAATCCTATTAATTAACACTTGCTAAGCATTCCCTCTTCAAAGCATTTTTATTGATGTGAGTTTAAAGGGAAGATGCTTGTACTTTGCATTCATTTATTTCCAGTTTCTCATCTGGTTCAAGAACAAACCTTGGGAAACTTATTTTTTGGGCACGAGGTAACAGCCTCAAGTTAAGAAGAGATGGAGGCTCCTTCCTGGGAGTTGTGGGAGATTGACAGCAAATTAAGCCCACGGGTCAAATATTATGTTCTCCAGATGGGAGAGACAGTCTTTGAGGAAGCAGATCTGGTTTTCTGCTGCAGCACCTCTCAGCAAATGAAAAGAAAAACATCTCTGCTGGCACTGCAGGATGCTGGAGTGGCTTTTGCTTCATTTCCAGACCATGTGTCAGACACACCCTGATGTCTCCTCCAGTGTCCTCCTTCCCGTTAGGAACAGAGGCGGAAGCCCAGGGATGCATCGAGCCCGTGATTCATTTACCTCCTCTTGAAATACGCTCAGCACGCAGAGCTGGGACAGATCACAAGAATTTCACCATTTAGGTCAGTCCCTGGCTGATCAGAGACTGCATTTACTGCCCCCATTGCTTAAACCTTTAAAAAAAATAAAGTGATTTGGGGTGTTTTATTGTCAATATGCCAGTAGTGACCTCGAGGGTTTGTTCTAGGCTCAGAATCCTCCAGTTTTGCCAGCCTCTGGTTGAAAATACACAGGTTAATTGGGCAAACCCTCCCAGCTCTATTCCCTGCCTCTGATGGGAGTGTGAATGAACAACATGCCAGAGGACACACACATTTGCAGAAAAGTTTATATTTCATCAACATCTGTCCCTCCCACCCTCCTCTACATATGAGAATCTTCTGGGGAAAAATAGCAGTTAATCAGGTCACAAAAATACTGAGCTACAGCTCTTCAAATTAAAGACCTTTTCTGCACAGTGACAGTTGATAAACACTGTGCTATATATTTTAGATCCTTGTTGCTGGTGTCTACCTTAATTGCTGCTTCCCATTTGCTTTGGCCTCTTCTCAAAGGCAGCAGCACATCTAATTGCACATGGAGGGAGATGTCTGCCTCTGATCTGTCAGAACAGTTTCTCCCTCAAGTAATTTTGAAGCATCTCTGCTGGTAGTAGACTAAACCAGTAAATGAAAGCAGCTTTGGGATTCAGCCATCTTCCCCAAACTAAAGGATTTTCTCAGTTTCAGTAGGATGTTGTCACATTTGTCTGCCAAAACTGCTTATTGTGCTGTGAGTTGTCAGCCAAAATGAAGCTCCACTGCTGCCTGAAGTTGTGTTTGTTGAGGCCGCCTCATCTTTGAGAGGAAACTGCCATATCCCCCCTCCCACTCAATTGTCTTCCACCATTTACCCAATTGCATTAACAGCCTCAACATCAGAAAGTTTGTGGTGACGGGACTGGAATTCCTCAGTGGAGTTTATTTTAACACATCTAGAATATTAGATATCTACCAAGCTATATATAGAGATACGGATACATCTCTGAAGAAGAAAAAAAAAAAAGCCCTATACTTCTGAAAGCCACAAGGCCACAAAGATAGATTATGTGAATTACTGTCATTACCAAAATTGCTAGTTAAAGAAGAAACTTCTAAGCACCATGCATCACTCTAGCAGTTTGACTATAGGAACCACTGTAATTACAAAGTATTTTAAATCCTGCCAGTACAAACATGATCTGGAAATGGAAAATACCATGCTAGTCATTGCATCTGGAAATTAATGGTTGGCATGGAAATGCATGGAACTGGTTACTCATGCTGAGCACTGGGCATGGTGAAGTCATGTCCACCACTGCTCCTGACTACCTTTGACTACAGGCAAAGGTTATTTCCAGTCTCACCCACACTTCTGGCAGCCCCCAAACCCAAGGGCTGCTCCTCAGAGAGCTGGCATTGCTGGTAGGGGACTGAACTGCCAGGTCACAACATCCCCAAGTGTCAAGAAAGGTGTGACACACAAAGGCCGAGGGGCTACACAAGCCACATCAGCCTCTCTTGCAAGATCAAAGCAACGTTTCAGTCAAGCAATGTACAAAGAAGCATTTAAGTGAGCATATTTAGAATAACAAGTGTTAGGAGCTTCTTACTAAAAAGCCATAAGAGTTTGTAACCAAGTAATTTCCACTAAAGAGGAGGAAAAACAACCAAACAAAAAAAATCTTTACAGCAACTTCCAGACTCAGCGTGCCAATCCCAGGTTTTACTGTCAAGACCAGCACTGCTCCCCAGTTCCTGCACAAGGAAGCAGTTGTGGGTAGGCAGCAGAGGACAAAGCAGGAGCTCAGCCACTCACATCCCACCTGAGCCCTGGTGCCCAGCACACAGGTCCCTTCCCTGATACGTCCCAGCTGCAGGTGCTCTCCCCGACAGGGACACCTGGCCTGTTGTGCAACATCCTGAGGACTAATCTCCAAACGTCATCAGCCTGCAGAGTGCCTGTCCTTATCTGCTGCAGAGCAGCTGTTGTGGCCTTCTGTCTGCAAGATCAAAGGAGAGCTTATTCCGATGAGGCAGCATTACTCAGAGAGCTGGAATCAGCCCGCTCTGGGACACAGCTCACCCGTCCCACCCAGGGCTGGGGTGCAGAGCAGGAGTGTCACTGCAGCCAGAACTGCAGGACGAGAGCAAACCAGCTTTCAAAGGCAGGGCATCACTTCCTATTTCTGTTTCTGCACCCCTGCTTCCAAGCAATGCTTTTGGTCCCCTACGTGGATAGAGTAACATCCACACTTCCCTAGAGGTCAAGCTTGAGCTGCAGCAGAGAAATTCACAACTCCAAGATTATTTTGTCTGCAGAGTGGGAAGAACTTGTAGGAATCTCCCTTCCTGCTCTGTGCTGTTCTCAGCCCTGGCAGTGAGTAGAGCGGAGTGGGTAGCAGCACAACAAGGCACAACACACGGAGCCAGAGGACAAATTTTGCCAGCAACAACAAGTGAGGCCACTGCCTAACTTGGTTCTGTGCACAACCAGCCCTCATCCTGGTCAGGACCAAAAGAAAGGTGAAGCCAGAGCAAATAAAGCATTTGAATAATAATTAAAATAACATTAATAACACTGCACAGAAGCTTCTCTACCAGGATTCACACACTATTTCAAGCTGCAGCCTGTTCAGCAACCAACCCCAACACCTCTACGTCCAGAGTCGTAACCAGCCTGGCTGAAAACCAACAGATAAAGGTGGGAGAGGCTGCTCATCTGCTGTGTCCCACACAGGGCAGCAGCTCTGCCCACAGCCAGGCTCCTCCAGACCCCACCTCTGGCCACTCCAGCTCTATTCCCACATCAACCTCACTAACACATTTCTCAGTCACTCCAAACTACTGCATCATTTTATTTAGTACCAGAAAAGAGAAATCTTACCTCTCCAGTACCAGAGCTCAGCTTTTTCATTTCCCCCACACACTCTTCTCTAGAGAAGTAAGCTGTGATGTCACGGTAGCCACCAGCATTTTGCCCTTCCAGGGAAAGGAGAGCTCACACCTTTCTGAAGTCACCGAAGTACTGGGGGCCACAAGACGTTTCCTTCCTCAGGACTAACTCTGGCCTCTCTAACCAGGCCCCCAGGACTCAGCTCCCAGTTCAACTTCTCAATAACTGCTTCAAAGTCCTGTAACTCACTCCTTTCTGGGAACTTCTGATTTTCACCTCATTTGGTGATGATTTACCCATCAGGTTTACTCAATGAGGAGGCACCATTCCCTCTGCCCCAGGTGACATGAGTTAAATATGGAGAAGCCTCTCTCAGCCCTTCTCCCAGGCTCCAGCCCCAAAGAGCTCATTAATTAGACAATCATCCATTGCTAAGGTGTTCACTTTCACATAACTGATTTTGTTCTCACACAGCCTTTCAGAGTCCTTTGCTGGCCGCAGGAAGTCACACACATACGTGGCCCCTCTGCAGGGCGACTTTCTGCCCTACATCACTGTGGGGACTGGGAAGAACCTGCCTCTGTCTTGCCTCCCTCTCCCTGGGGCTCCCCCAGCCGGGCTGGCCCAGAGACTCAGGATGTCCGAGCATGTGTCCGAGCTGTTTTAGGCTGCTTTGCATGGCCAGTTGGGCAGCTGGGGTGTTCCTCGTGAAATCACTTGTTCCCTGGAAAGCCTGGTGTCAAAAAGGTAGATTTTTCACATCTCATGGCTCACTTTAACAAGGATTGCTCCTAGAACAGTCCTCTGCCAAGCTTGACTAGGTTGGGGGGCCCCACATCTGCACGGGGGTTGGGAGCCCTGCCCACGTGTGTGGGTGTACAGGCATGGTCTCAGATGCCCAAAGCTGCACACAAGGAGGTTTGGTGGAGGCATAGAAACCTTTTTCCCCTCACATGTGACTTGTAAAAGCAATTGCTGGCTCTGCTATCTGGCCCCAGCCCCGTATCAGCCTCCCAAGCACTTCCGCATCCTCCTCAGAGCCACAGCTTGTATGATCAGCATCACTTTAATGTGGTCTTTGTTAGTTTTGCATCTGGGTCCCACATTTAGGAATCCAGCACTTTGCAGTGCAGCAGGGATAGAGTGACAGCACCCAAACCACTTAACTGCTTGTTTACCAATGCCCTGTTTTCTGCAGAGAGGTTTTCCTCCAGTTCAAATTGATGGGCAGCACTTCCCACACTTGCACAAGGCTGTGTTTTAACAGGGAGTTTGTGAATTTAAGGACTGCAGCAAACCACACAATGTCTTAACACAGCCCTACTATAACTTAAGTGATTTACACATCAGATAATTTCAGAGCCTACTATGACAAAAGTTCCCATATTGAATGTTGATAATTGAACTCTCACTCCTGTACTTTAAAAAGACATAACTCAGTATGATGTGGAAGGAGTTAGACTTGGAGTCTTGATCTCTGTTTCACATCATTCACTGCCTAACTTTGGGCAGGAGGCATCACCCACCAGTGCCTCGGTTTTCCTGTCTGTAAAATTTTAATTTTGCAGATGTGGCAGAATTTTTAAAGGAATGGATATGAAGGGATGGGCTGTAAAGCACACAAAGCTTGGCACTGCATGCAGGGGGGCAGAGGTCGTGCCAAGGAGCCTGGAGTGGCCACAGTGAGCAGACAGGAGGGAGGGCAAACACCAAGGGGCCACAGGTCCTGCCCAGTCCAGCTGCCCCAGACCAGTATCTGGGAAATCACACAGCAAGTCAAAAATGGAGAATGGTTTGGCCACGATCCACCTGTCCTCACGCAGGCACTGCAGTGGCCTCTCTGACACTTCGTTGAATGGAAAATTCATCCTCTCCAGATATTTGTGCTGGGTCACATCTCTCCGCCTGGGGTGCAGGCAGATCTGCCAGCTGAGGGGTTTATGGGACCCGCAGGGAGTACAGCGGAGTGAGCTGATCCCATCACCATGGAGAAATAATTAAGAGGTTTTGTTGAGTAAGGCTTGGAAAACAAAAAACTGGAAATGACTAAGGGTCTTAATTGAAACATATTTCAAATTTACAGTTTTATCAGTAATTTCCTTTTTCTCCACTGAAAAACACCTCTGAAATAATAATTAAAAAAACCTCTATGAAAAAAGGTGTTGTATAAATAACACACAGATGTCAGACGTGGGTAAGAATTACTTCAGGTTTAAACTTGCATCAGAATTTGAAGGAAAGCTGTGCGGAGAATTTTTAAAAACACACTCATTTTTATTAGAATTTTACATTAAAATGTAGTTGCCATTTTTCAGTCTGTTCCTCATAAAAAAAAGCAAATTTGAACTTCTCTAGACCTGCGGTTTCCATAAAGCAGGTTGATGTGTAGGCACGAGACAGTTCCTACAAGGCAATAGCAAAGGGACTGTCCAGGAGGGAGCTGGACCTGGGAAAGGCTCACACGGCACCTCTGGCAAACCTGGCTCAGTTTAAAACCAAAACATGTACTCGTGTGACTTTGGGGGTGGAAGAAGATTTTGGCTTACTCATGATCTGTTTAAGGGGTGTGTTATCCACAGAAAACAGCAGATCTGCATGCTCAGGAAGTCAGGAATCCAGGGGATTCCTGCTGGCTGTGGGATGGACCTGGAGCACCTGAAGTATCTGGCAAAATTAGGAACAAGGATGGCTGAGGAGACCGGAGGGTGCTGGTGGGGACACCTGGGGATCCAGTGGGACTTCTGGGTCCCTCCTTTCCGTGTTTGCACACCAGGGCCCTGGGACAGACCGAACCCAGCCCCGTGGATTCCCGCTGCCGTGTCCGTGCTCCGCACGTTTCTCAAAGAAAGCTGAGGCTCCTTTGAAAGCTTGTCTTGTTTTCTCTAATTCAATCCGGAAAACAGTCGTATTAATACCAACAGATACCGCCCACACACAAATCAGAAAAATTAAAGGGCATTGCAAAAGTGACTGTTTCCAGTGGTCAGATTAGCTGCAGACGGAAGCAATTCGAGATGCATTAAAACTAACAGGCTGTAATTGTCCAGAGGCATTGTCTCGCAGTGCAACACTTCTCTTTGGCTCTTCAGAGAGATTTCTTGGAATTTTTTCAATCGCTTTTCTGCTTGATGTATATGCTACGTTTCAGACCTTTCCTTTCCATGTCACAAGAGAATGAGCTAAAAGTTCATCAACAGCCTATGGCAACTTCTCAGTGGAGAAAGCTGAAGTCATTTCTTAATGCCATTTCTTATTAGCTATCATTATTGTGTGAACGCTGCGAGTACCAGGGCGCAGGAGGTCTGCTGTTAATCATTATGAACCTTGGTTTCTCCCTGCCTAGCAGTTAAACCTTCAGAATCATTTCATTTCTTGAAAATATACAGAAAATTGGCTTCTCCCAGACCCTTGGGTGTTCTAGTGAATAATACCGTGGACTTAGTTCCCAACCAGCTTTCTGTAGTTAGTTAGTTGGATAGATCTTCTATTTAAAGATAAGTTCCATCCCACCCCTCTGCAATCTGGTTATGATTACTGGTTACTGCCACCCGCAGACTGATAAACTTATAACAGCTGCATTGCAGGAAATCACCTCCAATTCAACCCTGATGTTGTAGGGATGTCTTTAGTTAGCTTAAATAGGCTTTTAACATTCATTTTTTTGTGTGCAAAACACCTATCATTAATTTTGACTCGAGAGATCAAACAGTTAACAATGTGTTGATCCTAGCTTACTTTTAAGTGATGTATTGTATCATTTCTGAGAGTTATGAGGGGTTGATATTTTCTTTTACTAATGCATCAAAGTCGATAAGTGAATGGGGCAAACCCTCGTCCTGGGAAAGGAAGCTATTAACAGCTCTGCTCGGAAGGTTCTGAGGGCCACATTGCGTCATAGCCCTTGAGTTTATTGAATGTTAACTCTTAACTCTTTTTTTTTTTTTTTTTTCCCCTTAACCAAAGGAAATGAGTTTCTATAATCCTCTGCTTTGAGCTGCATCCTCCGTGGGGTAATGAAAAATGACCTACGCCATCCGATAGCGCACTACTTTGCACACAATAGATCTTCACAAGGGCAAGCCCAGTGCCACTCCAGCTTTTGCTTTTTCTGCTTGCTGAAACGCACAATGAATTTATTTATTGCTGGTCTAAAAGGCACTCGAACATAACGGGCACAGCGGGGGAATCGCCCGAGTTTAACTTGGCATGGTAAGAAAGCAGCCCCAGAGAAAATGACCAGTGCTCAGACTTGGGAGAGCAGAACATTTTTATAAGGAGGATCTTGAAATGGTGGGTTCGTGCACACGCAGAGAGCAAGGCAAATTGGTTCCAAGAACAAGGCATCTGCTTCCTTGAAAACTTTTTTTTTTTTGGCAGAATTTGTATGCGAGCTGGGCATGTTGAGTGATTTATGGGGCCATTAAACATACACTAAATCAATCTCTATTAGGGGAAAAAAAAAGCGCCATGTACTTAAAAAAGGCCCTCGAGCGAGATTGCTGAACCCGAGGTCTGATGTTGCGAGGCAGAATGGTCACTGGCAATTTGGAGATGTAACATGAACTCAGTCAGTCAATTCGGATATGATAGTTTTTAATGTTCCATGAATCTAGCAAAATGTGTATCCAATTAACTACTACTAAAGGACCTTATTTATAAAATAATACTTTTGCGGTCAGGTTGCGCTTTTTCCACTCATTTCTGTACACAGTTCAGGTTGCAGATTTTGTGTGTATGATTAATGCAGGCAAACATCCGTTCTGTGCTGGCTGCTCCTGGCACTGCAGGTCTGGGCTGGGCAGCAGGGCTGTGGGAAGAGGTTTTGTCCCCATTATCGCAGATTTGGGCTGGGAACGGAGGCAGGAGAAGGATTTTCTGCTGGAACTAAGCAGCAAAAATTAAAGCAAGAGGTTGTCCTTTAATGAGGGATCTCTGCAATGGGAAGATACAAGTGCTGGAAACACTGAGTTGGCAAAACCCTCAACTGTTTCCTTAGTGCTGTTTTGGAGCTGAAGAAATTCGTAGGTGGTACAAACGTGTCCTTCAGTTCACAGGAAAAACATCCTCCCTAGAAAACATATCTGAGTTGTTTAAAGGACATGTGCAAAACGTATGCATCCCAAAACAGTCCCTTTTCCAATGTAATTTCATTTTAAGACCATGCAGTGGGCAGACATTCACAAACTCAGGCAAAACAAGGTTTTATGAACTCCCCCATGAATTGCCTATGCAAACAAGCATAACATTCAAATGGAAACAGGCCAAAAGCATTTTGTGAATAGAGCATTAAGATATTTTCTTCTTGACATGGTTGGGGAGGGAAAATCTGCAGCAAAGCCCTACAGCTTGTCAGAGAAAATTCTCATGTGTATATGTGTGCACACACACACATTAAGTGCATGGGAGTGACATGCAAAGTTTCTGACATGCCACAAGATGAGATGGGGGAAATCAAGAATGCTCTGAGAATCCAAGAGCATTTCTCACCCAAGTTCAGCATTTTATGGCCAGCTTTTCTGCAGTATTGTTTTCAGTTACTTTTTTTTTTTTTCCTGATTTCAAACCAAAAATATTCTAAGTGCGAAATGCCTTGAGTTTCAAAAATGGAAAAACAACTTTATTAAAAAGACCAGGAAAAACAAGAGAATGAAAAGCTGAAGGAATCAGATTGTGACAGAAGCTGATGTGGATACAAGAGAGGACATGGAAGTGATGAGGCTTTGATTTGCACTAGAGCCCTGTCCCTCCACAAGGACCCCTGGAACTCCACCACAGCCCAGCACCTCCTGCAGCTCGGGGATCATCTGAGAGAGGTGTCTGAACACAGAATTAATTTCGTGTGGAATAAAGGCAACGGGATTTAAGTTTTGGATCCCACTCTCATGGCTCATTCAAGGGCAATGAGAGCTGAAGACAAAATTAATATAACAAACCTAAACCAGATAATTACTTTGGTGCTACAGCCTAAGTACAAGGAAAAGAGGACAACACGATTTCTCCTGAGTAGAGGGAGATCATACAGACTGTCTTCTAGTATTTTGGCAATCAAGTGCACACTCATGAGACTCACATTTCCAGAAAATACTTTCCAGGAGAAGTAGCTCTTCTCTCTGAAGACCAGGAAAACTACAACAGCATCAAGATTTGATAAAAGACACACCAGAGACATATTAGTGGATTACAGGGACGTACAAGAGAGTTCTCCCAAAACTAGCTGAAAAGTTTGCAGCAGCAGATAAAGAGTGGTGGAAATAGAGATGGGGCCACCCGCATTCCCTGTGGAAAAGGGTCCTTGGGGACACTGCACCAGGCAGGCCTTGCTCAGAGCACGCACTTGGTGAGGGGCAAAGGCCATGGCGGGGCGAAGAGCCCTCAGCTCAGGGACACACAGGCCTTGCCCTACTTGGGCTAACATCTACAGGGTCTGTTTGCACACAAGCTTTGCTGCCACCGCGGTTCAGCCTCTCCTGGGATTTTCAACAAGCCACGATTTCTTTCCTCTCCGGGGAGAAATATCCAGACCTGCCTTGCACATCCTCCTTGGCTTTTCCCCTCGTTTTCATTTGCAATAAAAGAAAGAAAACAAAGCCCCCCCACCAAACCCACAACAAGCCCCTTTTCTTCCTTTCTTTCACGGCAAAAGAAAACCCAAAACAAACAAAGAAACAATTGCCTTCCCTCCTCCCTCCTCAAACCCTCCGGGCAGTGTGGAGGTAGAATGCCCTTTCTAATTTCATTGACAGTGCTGTTGATATATAGGGTAATTTTATCTTAACAACCTGTAACAAAGGATAAGACAGTAGTCGTCTTACATTCCAGACAGTAGGAGATGTTTACTCATTCTCCCAGCAGACTCTCTCATCATTCATCTAGACTTTATTAGGATGCCAGGAAATGGGAAACCTATAATTTAAGAAATGTATCACACAGAGAAACTTCTTCTGTTTGGTAAATAAAAGGTAGCTGAGGATCTGAGGTTAATTTGCTCTTTAAAAAATGTTCTCACCAGTTTTCTTATTTCTTCCCAAAGCTTTACTTTGAGCTAAACCTTTTACAGGGTGTGATATTGAGGAAAAACATCACTGGGCACCTCAAGAAGGACTGGGATGTGTCCTTCTAACCCCAGGGCTCTGGAATCCTGCACTGTTCTGTTTGAGGCTGTGCTGGCAGCAGTGGCTCAGCCTTCAGAGCATGAAATGTGTCTGTGGCAGGGATGGCTTTGTCTTTATCTTTGGAGGCATCACATTGTCCGGGCTAGAAACACACTCTGAGCAATCTCCTTCCTTGGGGCCAAGAGGAGGGGAAGGAAGGGAGAAGAAAGCACATATTTTGTAGCAAACATTCTTATGGGTTTTTGCTTCTTAAGTGACTTTCACATGAGTGTTTATTCCTGTTTACGTAGCTCGACGTGAATGCCTGGCTTTGACTTGAGAACAAACTGCCCCATAAACTCATGAATGTCTGAATTTAACCTTCACCTTTCCCCCCTAACCTTCACTCTTGCTTTCCCCTTCATAATTGGTGACATTCTCAGAGCCAAATTTAATCAAATATGTGAGTGAACTAGCCTGTGAGCAGAGATCGGGGCAGGGAGGGATTATGTGTGATGCTGGTCAGTGCAGGGGAGAAAATTCCTCCTAAAACCAACTGCTAGAACAGAATTTCTGTTGTTTAAGACTTCTCAGTGGCCAGAAAACCATTAGCACATGAATAAGGCCGGTCCAGCTCTACCCATCAACCACAGCTTGGCTTCTCCCTCTGACAAGTTAAGAAAACGCCCAAATTCATCAAACCCACGTGCTCTAAGTGCCATAGCCTATGGATCACTGTTCCTGCCATCCATCAATCCACGCTGATTGCAGGGCTGTTGTGAGAGCTGATCAGCATCTCCCTGGCACAGCATGCTCATCCTGAAAGGAATCAGTCCCCAGTTTTGGATATCCATCAAAGGAATTTTTTTTTTTAAAGTTACACTTCAAGTTGTGCTTTCAGTCGTGCTCCATTCTCCCTGCCCTGCAGTTGTCAGCCAGGAGCAGGGCTTTCTCTGGCATCCTTCTGACAGCTGCCACTGCAGTTGTGTGGGCTTGCCTGGACTTCATCTCTGCTTAGATCTGGCCGTGTGGTTTTGAGGCTTCTCACCCTACGACAGATTCCCAAAAAGTGTGGTCTTTGTCATCTTCCCAGTAGCCATCAAAACCAGGGTTGAAGTCAAGGTTATGTTGTACCACAAAACTTTGAAGGGCTCCTTTGCGTGCTCTGCAAAGCAAACCCAGAAGACCACTGATGTTCTTACTGGGTCAAATCCATCTCTGCTGTGAGCTCCACCTAATCCATGGAGTTTCTGGAGGGGTGAATGTGGTTAGCTCTGTGATCATTAAAGGATGGACAAAGGCCTCTCATATTCAGGCGTATCTGATCACAGCTGTTCAATTGCATGGCACAGAAGAGAGACTTTTTTTCCCTCTCATTTTATACATAAGGTCCACTTAGAAATGGATCTCAGCAGCTGCAGCTTGCTGGAGGCAGTAATGGAGAGAATTTATCCTGTGTATTTTTTTTCCTGAAAGGAAATTTAGTTTTTAAATGCAGTCATCGTGGGGTAAGAAGAGAAGGAGGAGGGAACCGAGAGAGGATAAGAGGCGTGCCTTTAATGACAGGAAAAGAAAAATTTGTGAGCTCAAACTAATGCAACTTCCAAACTCAAATTGATGTCACCATGGTGACAAAGCCCCAGACTTCATAAATGTTTTCCTCTTCCCATTTGTGGCGAGCTCTGGTACCCTGTTAAATACATCAAAAGCCTTTTTAAAGCATCATTGGAAGCATCTGATCCAGTAGAAGACTTCCTCGTAATACCACTCATTAGATATGGGGAGAAACCACATCTCAAGCTGCCTTCCTGTTTTTGAACACTAAAGATGTGAATTTTGGAGTTAAAATTCATCACCTGTATGAGATTCACTTGCATAAATATGATTTCCAGCACAAAAATTCCAGGGGGGAAGCCTGTGGAAAGCACGTTAGGATAATAATCCCCAAGATCCCCTTCGTCTCAGGGTCTGTGAATGGAAACTCAGTGACTTAGACATGTGTCTGTAAGCAGTGGCTGATTTAATGCCCATCCAGTGATGAACTGGAACTCGAATCAGGCTGCCTGGTTTGCATAGCCCCGACCCATTAACCTCTTCAGACAGATTTAACTGATGCACACACACGTTCCTACACCTCAGTCAAAGCACATCCGAGTGCTCCAGAGCCATCAGCAGCTCAGGACTGTTTGGAGAACAGTGTAAAACCTCTTGGCAGTCACTGCAAACAGCAGCAAATGAAAGTAGCATTTCAGTATCTGACTGGAAAGATCTCTTTAAGTGTCTGTGATGACACCCAAAGCGGAGACTCACAGCAGGTTCTTCTGTGAAATCTATCCAGATGTGGGCCCCAGTGTTGACCAGATATGCCTCACTCAGCATTTGCCAGCTACAAAAATGTCATGGACCTCAATATTTCAGGATTTACAGCTGCAGAAACTCTCCAGTGTCACCTTTCTCCCCTTTTATGGCTCAGCCATAATCTTAAATTCAGCTGAATACAAAGAGCTGCCTGTAGACAGCTAATCCCAAAGACGGAGCTTTGTGTGAAACTTGGAGGGAAAAAAGAAGGAAAAAGAAAGAAATCACTGAGAGGGATTGGCAGGAAAGACAAATATTTTTGGCTAATTTTTGCTAGGATTCTTCTACCCTGGCTAAGGGCTGAACTAAGAGGCTCCTCCTTTGCCCTGGCCCACTCTCACAGCCCGTGCTCACCAAAGCAGAGAATGCAGCAAACAGCAAATGTGGCAAACCCGAGTGGGGCGGGAAGCCCTGCGCTCTGCCTGCTGCAGGCACAGGTGTGGGAGGAGCAGCAGCCTTTCCTTTCACACAGGTAAGGATTATCCAGGGGATCAGCAGTGAAATCCCGGGCTGATAATGCTGCCCTAATGCTGATAATTACACAGCAAAGCCAGCCTGTAACCCAAGTCCTAATTGCATCTAAAGAGCTCTTGTTGTCCCCAGGGAGGTGCTGGGTTTGGATATTCCTTGGGAAGCTGAGTGGTCCCGACTCTCCCAGATCTCCCTGGGCACTGGGGACCCGCTCCTCTCTCAGAGCTGGAGCAACATCAGCCCAAGCTGCTCAACACTTTGCAGAATTTCCATAATTGACCTTAATTTATACAGGCTCGGATCCAACTCTTTCTCAGAGTAGCCTGAGATACATGGGGTCTTTATAGGGTCTTTTTCCACTTAAGTGTTAACCAGTTAGCAAGTAGCTTTTTTTTTGGTATTATTTTGCGAATTAGTATTGTTTAGGGAATTTGGAATGTCACCCATATTATGGATGCCGAGAGGAAAGCAGAACTGCCCTGGTGCTATCTGGTTTTACCTCATAATTTGTATGTGAGCTCTGGATAGGAAGCAAGGAGAGACTTCCCAAGGGAGCAGGAATCCCACATTTCCCAAGCACTCAGCACTCTCAGCCTCCCGGATCCCAGAAAAACTTACAGACGTGGTTTAGGATGACTCCAGTCTCCTTTTGATGCTTACAAGTCAATTTTGCAATCACTACCCAGGACAACTTGTGAAACCAAAGAGGGACGATCCAGCTTTTATTGGGAGACTTTTTACTTGCTGCCAACTGCAGGATGCTGTTTTACAGTCTGTGCCTCTTTGATATATGACACAAGCTGCTGTGTGGGTGCCTACCTGCTAAAGCTGTTTTGATTTGCCCTGGTTCTTTCTTGTCTGCATATGGTTTGTGTCTAGGTATACTTTGCTAATCTCTCATGGCATTTTTTAAGTAGCCAAACTGTTTCTGCCCGTGCTATTTTTGGTATGCTGAGTCTAATTGGTACCTTGCAATGAGAAGAATCCGAATTACAAATGAAAAATATGTTCCCACTTGTTCTGAGCAACTCTTTTAGCACAGAAGAATTAAAAATATTAACATAACACAGAGCTCTCTGCAGCCATTATAAAAGCACTTCCAATTGACCTAGTGAGGAGAGTAAATGAGGGTTTTGTTCCAATATTTATCTAATTGTAACAAAGTAATGGGCAAATCTGAGATTAAAACCTCTAAGGCAGAACCTGCAAACTTTATAACATCATATAACTGGATACTATTAATCAATAACAACAATAGTACATTTCAACTTCCTTCAACAGAAAAGGATTGCATCCCTGTACTAAAAACAAGAACTTAAGACACAGTACCAGATTCCCAGGAAATAAATACTTCTCCCAGGAGGCAGCTGAGCTGTGCTCATTTATACCCCCTGAGAATGTGCATTGGTTAAAACACTTGGTCAATGTTTTATGACATTATGACAGGTAGCAAATGCTAAAGAACCTTGATGGAAATTTCGGTAATTTCTGGCTGCTGGTGGTCCCCATGTAGGATGGGAACCTAATCAGGGAGATCGAGGGCACAGAGGAGCTTAGTGACCATTGTGGGTATTTCTGGAGAATTTCCTCCTTCCCAAATGAGCAGTCAGGGTCAGATTTTCACGGGAGAAGAAAAGAGAAATGTCTCTGGTGGAAAAACAATGCTGAGAAATGTTTTTGTGGTGTTTAAAAGTGAAGCAGGACAGGAGCTCACCAAGACCAGGACACCTGGAACGTGCAGGTGTCCGGACCAAGTTGTGCTCCCCGTGGGAAAAGCAGCCCCTTCTCTCCTGACCCCTTTGTGCACCAGCACCAGGGCATGGAAGTGCTGGGAGCAGCTGGGAAAGCACTGTGGAAATGCCTGCAGGAGTACCACAAAGCCCTGGCTGGAGGCCCCAGCAACAGCAGAGACAGAAGAGAAACGTGTTACCTGGTCCTGTTTTTTCTGCAGCTGCATTCACCTGAGCAGGCTGGTGCAAGGGAAGGACTCGTGGATATCCATTATGGCTGGGAACAGGGAGCATGGCTGTGGAATGCCCTCGTGGCCCAGCACAGCCCTGTGCCAGGGGTGCAGGCTGGGGACAGCTTACACCAGCGCCACTGGAAGAGCTCTTCTAAGCCCTGGCCTCAGGAAATCCTGATTTCCAGGAATAAAAGTCTCTTTCATCTTATAGGCCAGTCCTTCCCAGTGGTTTAAACTGAGAGGGCCACATAATCCTGTTTTTCTGTGGGGATGTTTGCAAGCCAGGGACAATGTGTAATCCCACTGCAATCAGTCCAAAACTCTTGGAGGACAACCAAGTGATGCTGTTGTTTGTTATTCCCAACAGAAAGGCTGGTGAGCAGTGTCCCAGAGGGCTGAGCAAGAAGTGGGATCACACTGCTTCACGCAGCTCCCACTCCTGTTCCTCCTTACGTCTCCTTTCATTTCAGAAATCAAGCAGGAATAAGTGTTCAGACCCCCTGTTGTTGTGATCTAAATTTCTGCACCATAGTACAAGTCTTTAGCTCTGTTGAACTTTTCCAAACCAAAATTGCCCCTTCTGATTGCCAGAGCTAGACCTAAATTAGAGATGTCAAGTTTGGGGCATCAGGATGAGCATTTCACTCTTCACTAAGGAATCATTGTGGGCGAAAAGAGTGAAAAAATGCCATTTCTGCAACTCACATGCACCGTCTCACTCAGTAATACCAGAGATTGTTGTTCTGCTAAGGTAAAATGATTTCACCCATTAGGTTAAATCTACTTTTTAGTGACTGTCTTAACAACTTGAATTGAGCCGAACTGTTCTTACCTGCTGGAGATGTGACTGGAATGGAATCATTTCACAGTACTCACAGAGTGATGCTGCAGGAGTTTAAGAAAAGTAATTTTAAACAAATTTTAAATAATCGTTTAAATTATCTGTATTGGTTAATAATTGAAATCATGGTGAGAAGAATTTGTCATCCACGGACATGAGTAAAATCCCTCGGAGTGGACCAGAATTTTGTATTTAGGTAAAAGCAATAACTTGAAAGTAGAGCAAGAGGACCATAACATTGAATATACTCTGGAAAGAACGGTACTGGGGTGTCCCAGCAGGACCGGAGGGTGCTGGCAGCACCGGGGATGTCCTGGGCGTGTTTCCTGGCGCCTCGGTGGCATTGGGATGTACCGGGGGGGGGGGGTCCCGGCGGTCTCGGGATGTCCCGGGGGGTACCGGGGGGGTCCCGGAGGTGATGGAAGTCCCCTTCTGCTCCCTGGCGGCAGAGCTGGGCAACGGCAGCAGCACCGCAGCATCCCTGGGATGGAAAATCCCGTCCCCGAGAGCCGGACGGACAGCGGGAAACGGCCCCCAAAGGGACCGGGACCGACAGGGGCTGCTTGCCTTCTTGCCCTTGCTCTGCGGGAGCAGGTGGAAAGCCGAGAGCTCTTGGGGAAAACCAGGGAAAACAGGAAAGGTGTCAAGAATAGTTTTTAGCAGGAAGGGTGAGAAACGGAGAGTGCGGAGCCCAGAAATAGCGACAAATGAAGGCACCTCCCTTATCCCTGTCACAGCGACCTCTCCTGCCGCACTGCCTGGCTCCGGAGTCCTCCGTCCCCTCCGGCGCAGCCCCCACACGCTGCTCTCTGAAAGACTTGGTAAAAACACAAGCGTGGTCTGGATTCCACAGGTGCTCTCTGAATTCCTCAGTGGCATCCAGCCGCGACTATTCACACCAGCAGGCCTCTGTCACTCACCCTACAAGCACAAAGTCACCCCAAACCCTGCTCTGTCTGGTGTGGTCTGAGGCCACTTGAGGACACGTGGAATGACCGGGTACGGACCTCAGCGCTGTGCGGATGAGCGTGAGCCAGCTGTCCGGGATCATCCCTGCTCCTGGAAGGCGAAACTCCATGAATATCCAAGGTGCAGACACTGACAGCAGCCTTTGCACGCCCTCGGCACCAGGCCGAAGGTGGGATGGCTGATCCCTGGTGTGATGCACGAGGCAAAGCAATACCCGGCCTGCCAGGCAAAGAACCTGCACAAGCTCTGCCAGACTGGCAGTTTATAGCCAAGTGTGTTTGTCACCTTCCTTATAAGAACATTTTCCGGCTACTCCACTTCGACAGACCAAGTTAACTTCCTTAACATTTCCATACTGCACACAACACTGGAGTGGAAATTATGACTGTGCTCCTAAACTGGACAGGAGCTGCACGTGCCAGTTGTATCCCGTGGAAAAGCTCCGGCATTAACAGAGGATAGCCAGAATGAATTACGGAACCAAAAACTTAACTAGCCACACCATAAATGGTCCTGCTTTGATTTAAAAATAGATATTTAATCACATTTTATGTGGATGTAGAGTATCTCACATCACTCAGGGCACCAGTCTGGTCCATAGGGCCTCTCCTTTAGGCTGCTTGTCATTCCAGATACATTATGTTTCCATTTATGTATATATATATATAGCTATAGCTATATCTATGATTTTTCTGTTGAGAATATACTGTCAGCCCTCTTCCCTCCTCCCAGCAAGAGGATCCCTGAGCCACTCCTGAGCTGTGGCTTTGTCATCACCCACCTTCCAGTGGGAACCCAGGAACGTTTCCCTTCATTGAAACACCGTTCCTGGGTAGATATTTTGCTGTGTATATTGTGTGAGATCCTTCCGATGCCAGCCTTCCTTTCTGATGGCATCGTTGCTGGTAAGGGAGATAGCGGGAGAATTGGCTTTGGGAGTCACTGATGTGCTGCAGGAGTGCAGAACCCACCGTGCGGAGCCCCGGGGTGGGCTGAGGCCAGGGTGGGCTCTCTGCAAGGATTGTCCTCACCCACTTGTCCCTTCCTTTGAGCGATCTGTGTTCACCGGACCTAAAAAAAAGGCTTAAACACCTGCGGTGTTCCCGAGGTTTTCCCGAGGCTCCTGGGGCAGGGAGGTGCCGCTGGATGCCGGGAGGGGGCGCTGGCGCCGCGCCGCTCGCTCCCGGCGCCGGGAATGGGGCTGGGCACGGGGATCGCGGTCCGGCTGTGCCGCGGCCCGGCCGCTCGCCAATCCTGCAAAACTCTGAGCAAACGGGACAAGCCAGCACAGACAGCCTACCCAGGTGCGTGCCAGGCCCTCGCAAGCCCCACGCAGTTAATTAGCATTGTTTAGGAAGAGCGATTGGACTCCCGGAGCCGAGGCCGCTCCGCAGTGGCCGTGCCGGGCAGTGGCCGTGCCGGGCAGTGCCCGGGGACACGGACCCTGTGCTGGCAGTGCCACCCTCGCCCTGAGGACCGCCAGCTCACTGCTACAGCTCACAGACATCGGCATGGACTCCCTTCCAGTGAGAAGCCCAGTGGATGATCCCCTTTACACTTTGCTCATAGCTTCAAGTTCCAGAATAAAATTAAAATTTAGCTTCAAAGACAAGCATCCCGAACTTTACTTGGAGCACAGAAGAGTATCTTGGCAGTGACACTTCTCCAAACCATCTCAGCATCACTATGACAGGATTCTTTGCCGGGTTTTCTCTTCGAGGTTTTTAACAAGAGTTACTGGTTAACGCCTTCTCTGGGAGAAAAACGGCCTTGCTCACACAGAAATCATTTCTTGGGGTTGGCAATTTTATCAGATAAATACTTCGGAGGACTCTTAAAGCTACTCCTGAGTTAATAAAATAATAGCAACAAGGCTCAGTTATCCGTCCCGATACCTTCCCAAACACATCCTTTAGAAGAGTAACTGCTATGGTGCTGATTTAGCATTTCCAAATTATTAACATTTCTATTTTAGCATCACAGAAACTTAATTGCTGAGCATGTATAAACAAGGTGTACCAGTTACAAAATTCTCTCATACTCACAGGATTCTTCTTCATTTTTTTAATTACATTTTATTGCCTTCATTTTGCAAATGGCAAAAATACAATAGCTCCCATTATGAAGTTATGCACTGGAGTTTACTACATGAAACATTTTGGGAAAATCTTTACAAGATTTCTAGCAGTTCTCTGATCTGCATGACAACACTTTATAGAACTTAGCTCTATTTTGAGCATTTACAGTAGCTCATCACAACAGGCTAACCCACAGTCAGGTGTGCTGTACAAAAATCCCTCTACTTGCTCATTTTGTGAGATGATCTCAGCTTCCTCTGCACCCAATCCCTGCACACACAGAGATTATTCCAAGCCTGGGGAAGAGGAAAGACCTGAATATGCTCAGTGTGAGCTGTCCTGACCATGTTCCAGGACCACAGCACCAGCTCCACGGTGGGGACAAGTGCACAGGAATGGGTCCCTGTGCCCAGTTCTGCCCCATCTCTGCCATCACAAGATTTTGGTTTCCTGCTGTTCTGAATGGCAGGGGCTGAAAGGGGACCTTGTCTGCAGTTCCCCTGGCCCACTAACTCACTCCTCTCCAGAGGTGAGCCTGACACAGAGCCTGGCCCACATCAGGCTGCTGCTGCGGGGTGTCACAGCCCAGTGACCCCTCAGCACCACGCCCCGGCTGAGCTGGGCAGTCCTGGCTGCTCTTCCCTGTAACCACGTACCCGGAACTGGAGAGAAAGGGGGCAAATCTCGGCAGCAGCCACGGTGCAGCCTCCTGCACTGAGACAGACACTGCCCTGTCCCCAGTGCACCCACCCACGGACCATTCTGTTCTCTCCACCCCCGGCAAAATAACACCACAAAGCTCTCAAATATGCTGAGTTTTCCCTCCAAATCTTGCACAGATTTAGCTGTGCTTTCCCTCCTCATTGCCAAATCTCTGCGTAACTTTGTGCCAGGCTTCCCCTCTCCCTCGTATTCCCAGTCTTATCCGTGCCTGCTTCTGCTGCCTGTGCTGCACTTCTCCCTGTTTTTACACTATTCCTGGAATAACCTTCTTATCAAAATGCAACAAGCTGTCTCCAGCTCCTTTACAAACCATATGAACATCCACCTGTTCCCCTGACAGTAACCATATGCCTCTGGATTTGTTCTGGAGCGTGGGAGGCGGCTTTGTGCGATTTGGGCAAGATCCAGCTCCCACTGAAATTAAGGAAATAATTCCCATTGATTCCGTGGCACTTGCACCAAAGCCTCCGATTGCAAATTTCGTG
This sequence comes from Atrichornis clamosus, assembly GCA_013400975.1. Taxonomy (NCBI): domain Eukaryota; kingdom Metazoa; phylum Chordata; class Aves; order Passeriformes; family Menuridae; genus Atrichornis; species Atrichornis clamosus. The sequence goes on from WBMZ01013065.1 coordinate 63,213, forward strand.
GGAGGCTTTCCTCATGTTTTAATGACTGCAGCACACCTTGCCCATTTAGGTCTCTAAATAGTGATTGTCACTTAATTGTAGTGATTGATACACCAGGCAAAGAGGTAATGCTGGGTTTGCCCTCTCAGAAGGGCAGCACCAAATCCCTGTCTTTATAAAGCCCCTTCACACGGCAGAGTTTAAAACACAGCACACAAGGAGTTATAGGCACCTGACAACCCAGACCCCAGCTGGGGACAAATCCTCCCAAGCCCAGCTCTCCTCGGTGATCTCAGCGCACAAAACATCTCTGTATCAAAAGAACTCTGTCAACTCTATTTGTGCAGAATCATAAACATAATAAATCCTGCCAGCTCCTCTGTGAGCTGGCTATTTATTGCTCTCATCTCCAAGGCTTTTTGATACCGGAGCTGGAGGCTGCACACACAAATACTGAAGTGATGTGTTGCATACGCCGTGGCTTCATTGGCTGTGTTTGATTTGAGGCTTAGTTTCGGAAGACCCTCAGTGCGTAGCCTGCAGTCCTCCCTGCCCAGGCTGAGAGATAACACAGGGAGCCCAGCAAACCACATCAGCCCCCCTCACACCCACAGGAGTCAAAACGATGGCGTGAGTGCCAGGCTCTGAACTTCCCCGGCCAGCACTGGGGAAAGACAAAAAACCCAGCCCAGAACCACGTCCTGGCAGCTCATCTGAACTGCCTGAGCAGAGAAGGTGAGCAGAGCATGTCCCACCCTCACCATCTGTTATTGGTGGTGGTGGGAGACCTCCCAATGTGGGAGTGGTGGTCAGGACCTCGCTTCAACCCCGACACCAAACCTGGCAGCTGATTTGATGTGCTAAGAACTAGATCCTGGCAAAGCCCTTCTTTCACTAAAAATGCCATTTCTGCAATTTCAAACACAGAACCAAGACAGCGTTCCCCACCCAGGGAGATGATTCCCTTTTCCTGTAGGTCAGTGGTCAGAGCAGGCATGTGGAATGGGAGAGGCCCAGCCTCAGAGTGCTGCAGGGGATGTTGAAATCCACTTTTTATCATCTTCCCTCAGATTCAGTTACCATTTAAGGAAGTGATTTAGTGGAACAGTTCCAACACGAGCTGTTGGAACTCCTGGAAAAGATACAAATAATCTGATGATAGAGGGGATTTCTAATATACAGTATTTTGTTTGCCCATTCATTTGTTTCCAAAACACAACTGCAGAGATGGAACTGAATGCAGCTTTCCAGCATCTCTCTTACCTTGAATTTTGGAGCAGACAAGAACACATTGGCACTTCCACCTAGTGGAGCTAGTAATTCCTGATGCTGGGCTTATACTTTTGTTATTTCTTCTTTTATAGAATATTCAGCATGAAAAATCTTGTCTCAGCTAAAAAATTTCAGCAAGAACAGAAATACTAATTTCCTGGTTCCAGTGAGAAAATAAATGTATTCACTTTGGTTTTGTCTGAAAAGCCCTTTTTTCTCTCTCCTTTCCTCACAGATTTTAATTGCTGCTTGTAACCCAAATAAAATATTACAAAGCTGAGGCAATATTTCCTTATATATTATAATGCCCACAGGAATTCTAAGAAGGACTTTGTATGAAGGCTCCTGCACAGTTTTGTGTCTACTTACATGATGCAGCCAACTGGAAGTGACATGTCAGCTAGGGAAATTGAGAAGGAGGATGCAAGTTGAACTTGTCCTTAAATCCCTGGAATCCGGGAAGTGATGGTCTGTTTGATAAACCTGAAAGAAGAACAGATCATTTCATCCAACATTCTGGGGGGAATTGGTCTGCATACCTCTTGAAGTGGTGTTCTCATGTGAAATGCTTCTCTGCTTTTTGCTGCTGCTGTCTGGCATCTTCTGTGCTTGAAGAATAGGGAGAGATTTTAGGAAAGCAGAGGGAGATTACTTGAACAAGGCTCAGGATGTTCATGCTCCCCAGTTTTTCCAAAAGTCACTCCTGAGTCCGGGTGCTCAATGTGACACATCCAAAAGAGGCTTTATGTGCAATAAGGTAAAGACAGGATGCACTGTGTTGGGTAAGACAAGAAGTGACTTCAACTTTCATGGCAACTGAAATCAAACCTGACAGCCCATTTAAACATTCCATTAATTTATCAGGGAAAAAAAAAAAGGCAAAAGGAAGTCCACATTACTGTGAACTTTTCCCTGGGCACGAAGGAGAACCAAAACCTCCAACCAAAGCAGGCAGTGCAGAAGCTGAGCTGGACGATGGCTAAACCTTCACCTCTAATAGCCAGGGCTCTGTGCACTTCTGTGCCTGCAAAGCACAGACCAGTCAGGAGCCCTGCCAGCTGGATGGTGCAGGGGCACCACTGCCTCGTGCATCTGGGCTGAACAAATCAGCATTGACTCGGCTTCTGCAGCGTATTCAAGGGAAATCACTGACTGCAAAAAAAATCAGTGAGGCAGATTCATATGCAGGGCTGGCTTTTCCTCTGGATCCATCCTGCTCCCCATCCCATTCAGCACATCAGTTCACTCACCACATCAAAAATTGCCAAATTATTCACTTCATATAGATATATATGAATTAACATACATATAGAAACCTCCCCTCTAGCTGCAATAAAACAGTTAAGCAGAATGTAAACTATCATTAGCATAACATGAGATTCTCTATAAAAATCTGGAAAAGTATGTATAATGCCTCCAACATATTTTTATTAGTTTTTTTTGAGTGAAATATGGCATCCCTGTTGTTTCTAAACCAGAAGAAATTAAGAAATTTGTCTTACATAATTGCTGCAATTGGTAACTTCAAATAGAGTCTAGTGCAGAATGATCTATTTGTTACCTCTGGCAATTTCCATATTGCAAGAGCCCAGTCTCCATTTTACCTTTTCTTATAAGTATTCATTGCTTTCTGATCTACATTAGATCTTCCGGAAAGTTCAAGATATTTGACCTAAAATAAGAAACCACTCCAAGATTTTTTATACTGAATTCAATTCCACCTGTGGACCCAGCGGAGAACTGGGAGCCAGGAATACTTAAAGTCTTAATCAGAGCTGTGCCAGTAATTTGCTGAATTACAACTGGTTTAAATCTTTTCAGTTGTGCTTGAATCCCCAGTCCTGAGCAGGCAGTGGAAGGCACTAAGGCTGAAATCAAGCCCTGGAAGAACAAGCACAGATTTTGCCACGGACCTGACTGGGATCAGGATTTCCTCCACAGGACTAGCCTGGAGATGTGCTGCTTTGGAAACAAGAAGGATGCTTCTGAAATGACCTCACTGAGGTACCCCAGCATGCTGAACTTCATCCTCCTGTGTCCTAAATGAACAGCTAGTCCCCTGCACCTGTAAAGACTCTGAATTTATGAGACACTGGAGGAGTTTGTCATTTTGTAACATGCAAAAAGTGCACAAACCATTGATATTTTCAATTTTTTAAAAAATAGAAATTAATTAAGTCCAAAAGCAGAAGATTTCACAGACTAACAGTTCTTTTGGTCCACTTTAAATGACATCTCTGCCATTCAGTCACACAGGGCACATCTTGATTCCTCTCCCTTTTAAAACTCTCACTGATCTCCTTCCCATTGCTGTTTTCCTATCATGGTATTTTCCCTGCATAATTTCCTGACAGTCAAAGGGATGCTCCTGGGCTCAGGCCACACAAAGAAACATCAGCTTCAAGGCAGATTTTCAGACAGAGGAGTTGTCTCCCTGTGTCCAAAGACAGATCTGTGAGGACACGTCCACAAGCAGACGAGGCGCATCCTCCCTCTCCTGGCCCGGAGAACACACAGAGCATCTGAACCTCACACCCTCCGCTCTGGTTTAGGACTCATTCGGTGCCCCCAAGTAAGATGTCAGTGTTATTTTGCCAACAAACCTAAACCCAAGGTCCCCTACAGACCTGTGTGTGACAGAGGGGCCGCTGGAGAGGGTTCACCCACGAACACACCGACAGCTCCGCAGTTTTCCTTGTACAACTCAGCCTATTCCCACTGTCTGAGGATGGGTGGCAAAGGGAATGCATTTAACAAGAAGAAGACGACATTAAACATCAAACGTCCCTTTGCTTCTGACAATTAATTGAGAAGAAAACCTCATAATCAGTTGCAGGCTTGTCTCTGTGTCATTAGCGTGACTCCGCTCAATTATCGCGCCGTAGTCCAGAGCAAGGAGTTTGGTTCTCATCTTTGTGTTACTTGAGGATGGGGAGGCAGCAGACAGAGCTGAGAGGTTAAAGGTGGCAGGAGGAGGTCACCAAGGGTGTCACTGTCTCTGAGTTAGCCATAAATAACAGTAACCAGTGTGGTCTTTGGTTTAAGCCCTCGCTGTCAGTGAGGTGCTGGGAATACGTGTGCAGAGAACTGCCCTGAGCCAGGCAGGTCTCACAGGGGCTCTTGGGAGGAGGAGACATCTCAAAAGAGAGTTGCCCAGGGAAGTCTGACTGTCCCATCCCTGGAAGTTTTCAGGGTCAGGTTGGACAGGGCTTTGAGCAACCTGGCCTAGTGAAGCTGTCCCTCGGTCTAGAGGTTATGTTTGCTTTCACCTGAAAGCAAAAAAGCCTTACAAGTAAGCATGCAATGCCCTAATCTCTTAGGACAGCACATGCATAAAAGCAAGTGTTTATATAAATGATGCCACTCACTTCAGGCTGATTTTAATCATCAAAGGGAAAAAAGCACATTTTGTTTGGTCTTTTACTAGTCAAAAATGGCTGGTATTTAATAAGCCCTGGAGCCAGATCTCAGTAGGACAGGCTTTTTATGGGCCAGAGGCACCTACCATACCATCCTTTCCACACACAGCCACTGACCTATGTCCAGCTGATTTGAATTTACTTCCTAAATCTGATGCTTCACCCAGTTAGATCAAAAAAAAGAGAGAGAAACACGGCATTTCTAGACCACAGTTCTTGGTGTCACTACACATTACCGATAATTTAGGAATGCTACAGAACATCTCAAGTTTAAAGTACTTTCATGGTTCCAACGGAGAGCCAAAACAGATGGGGTTTCAGCATGACCTTTCAACCTACCAGACACTGCTGACCCAGATTGTAGTTCAACAAAGCTGCTCCTGGATTCATATTACATTTTGGGAGGAACAGGGTTACAGCGAGAATGGATATGCTGCCCAGAGGCAGCTCGGGTGGCAGCTCGGAGAGCCACGGGATGGGAATGGTGTGTCAGCCCCACTCCCTGTGCAGATGTCCTTATGCCACAGTAGGTGCTCAGAGCCTGGAGAGAGCCTCTGCTCCCTGCCACAAAATGCTGGGAAAATAATTCAGCAGTGGGAGAAAGAATGGTGGGATATTTCACTGGGAAATCAAGGAGAGGGTGAGAAATGAGGAAAACGGGCGAAGTGCTCCAGTTGAAAACACTCTTTTTCCAAGTTCGGGCTTCACACTGGAAAGCTGGGGCTGAAGGCCTGGTGGTGGTCAGCAGAGGCCAGGTTTTAGCACGGAGGTGCCCGCGTTCCAGCAGTGGGGAAGGATTGCTGCTGCCCTCCCAGCTCGGGGGCAGGGGCTGGTTCTGCCACCCAGAACCCAACACACCGAGCTGGACTCGTCTGCCTGAGCTCAGCCAGTTGGGAGCTGGAGGGGGACCATAAACCACCAAGCACTGTGGCTTCCTATTGAAACTGGTGGAGTTCCTGTCAATGTGCTGTTGTTTTAGACATTGCAGGGCTAAAAATAGTGCTTATATTTTTTTTTAGCAAGCCTGTTGTTTTCAGGAGCTCTGAAAATATAAAGGGTTCCATAAGTGCTCAGTACAAGCTTGTGAAATAGTCTTGCTGGAATACAAAACCACTTGAAAATACTGTTTTTTACATTTCCCTATGAACTCAACAACAAGACTATGCAGACATTTTTACTAAAGCACTGGGCTTTTTGCTTAAAATTTATTTTACTGCAAGAAGTATCTAAGAAGACTCCCCCATAATATCTATCTAGATTTTCTCTATTCCATATGGCAGCAAAAAATCTGGATTCTCAGAAAAAGTTTCCAAAATACTACCACCATGCCAAAAACCTCTCCAATTTCCTTGCCCCCCATGACAAAATGTTCATGATCCAGACCTTAATTATGTCTGCTTGTAACAACAAAATCAGAAAAACAAACCTTATGTCCTTCAGCTGCATGAGAAGGACCAGCCTCGTCTTAATCCTCAAAAAACTGACATATGTCCTAATTGTGAAATCTGTGCAGCATTTTTAAAGCAGCTCTTTGAAAGTGCTGCCCACGTCTGTTGGTGTTTGTTGGAGCACTGCTGGAGCCTTTGCCCCAACAGCACCAGAGTCAGTGGTGGGGGCAGCGCCTCATCCCTCCCATCCAGCACAGAGCCTTTGGGATCCAACCTCAGGTAGCCAGTGGGGAATTTCCTAATCCATCATCCCGGGAGAGCTTGATGCTGAACAAGTAGCAGCTTAGCACCGGGTCACTGCTCTGTAACTGAAATGGGATGAGGATGTGCTGGTAACTTGCCAACATTTGGTGTTGCAACATTTTACAGATTCTCCCGTGTGATAAAGCTGCTGCATTTAATGAGTTTTGTCAGCTCGGTTATCATTTGCACATCGTGCAAGGCCAGTTTTGGGCTGGACTTAGCAGCTATGCAGCCCCTTCATCCAAAAATTCCAAAGTGATTTGTCCCTATTAATCAAGTCTCAAAGCTGCCTTGCGAAATGTCTCTTTAGGCTCCCTAAGAGCACCAGGAATGGCCGTAGGGATCCCGGCCAAAGCTCTGTGGAGCAGACCCTGGCAGCTGCCTGGTGGGAGCAGGGGAATGCTGCTGGTGTGGTGCTCCCAGCCACCTGGGATTTTAATTTGGTGCATTTTGAACCCACCTAAACTTTCAGTGTTCACAGTGTCTCCTAGAAGAGCTTTATGTATTAAATATAGAACATGTTAAGAAGAATCTCATTCTCCTCACCCAGGCTTTGGAGACATCTATAATTTCCCATCCTTTTTTTTCGTTAAACAGAAAGACCAGACACTCAGTGGTGTTTAAATACCTGGTTGCTGTGGAGGTGCCAAACTGCCACTGAATCCAAAGTCAAGAACCTAAAAATCTTTGCAGAACTGACACAAAAAGGTCTGACACCCAACGCTCATCATGCATTTGTCCCAGCTCCCCCTTCCTGCCCTGACCAACACAGACCTGCACAAAAATCAGATACTACATGGCAAAGCAATAAGCTACTCAGGTTGTGTGATACGAATTAATAAGACTGACACTAATTGCTAGATTTGTTCCTTCTCCAGGTCTACACTGCCCTGTTGCCAGGGGACATGGAAGGACAGGGAGAGGCAGAGTTCACCACCCAAAAATAGGAGAGGTTTGTATTTAGATGACTATGAACATACACAGGTACTCTTTGCTCATCTTCTTTCACCGCTTATTGTCTGGTTTTAATTACTTTTAAAACCCTAATTTTCAAAGATCATTATTTTTTAATCAATCTTTTCCTTGCATCCCAAATGCAGGTTTAATGTTACAGCAACGGCTGCTAGTCCAAAGGAGACAGATTTTGTGTCCCCACCCATGAAGAACAGTTGATTCACTCAAACCCCTGCCAAGGCCATATGCAAATTGTCCTAATAGGAGCAGCTGCTGGCTGCACAGCCCAGGGGATAAACACAAGTTACGTTCATGCTGCTGCCCCAGCTCCCATCCCCACGATCCCGCTGGGGTGAAGGGAAAGCACCGTCCCTGTGAGCTCTCTGCAGCCATGGCAGGTAACTGTGACAGAGGTGTGTGCTGTGGATGCAGGTCAGGCAGCAGGAGTGAAGCCTGAGCAGGAAAAGGCGTAGGAAAATGTGTCTGGGCTCTCCCACAGCAAACTGGCACTGTCCTCGGGCAGCTGTGCCAGTCTGCTGCACATTAAGGTTTGGCCCATGTTTTCTGCTGAGAAAAAAACCCTTCCATCTGGATTTCATCCTCTTAAGCCCCATGAGTGTGCGTTATTTGTATATATTCTGCAACTGACAGGATGTTTTATAGGGTTTTAGGATAAGCGCAAAGATGATACCTGGTAAAACTGTTCCGTATTAAACACAAACGACTGGCTTTCTGCTTTGCTCTTTTAAAGCTCTTCTGGCATAAATATCTGAATGAAGTTAAGTCAGGGGAAGACTAAACCAAGGCTGGTGAAGAATGGGAGAGCCTGGATGAGCTGAAAGTCCACCTCCCTTTGCCCTCTCCAGGCCCAGTGTCCCTGCTGCTGCCCCACAAAGCCCCAGGGCATGAGTCCAGCTTCTCACTTTTAAACAGTGATCTGTTTTTAAGAAATCCTCTTAAAAATCCTTTTTATGAAATCCTCTTAGTACTTCTGAGTTCCTTTGGTTGAAATCAAATGTCCCTGCTTTGGTAGTAGGATGTCAAGCAGCAAAGACAGATTCCACTTTGTCCTTTAGAAAGTGTATTAATGAGTGTAATTAGAAAGTATCAAGATAGTTTTTACTATCCAAGGGATATCACCTCTGCTCCTCCCCTGTCCTCAGTCTTGAACTAGTTATCCATGCTTTTCACTACTTAAATAAGCCTGGATTTTTATGACATGTTTTGCTGTGGTCACTTTATCCTTTGGTATATCTATTAACTTTAAACAGAAACCAGAGGCAGATCAGCCTCCTGTGCCCTCTAATCTCTTGTGTGTTCACACAGCCCATGAAGTAAAAGGCAGCCCAACAGAACAGGTCTGAGAGCACCACATGTTGGACCTGCCGCCCATTCCCAGAGCTCATCACATTCCCAGGATCCTACACCTGGAGGAGACAGGGCTGCCCATGGCACCCCGGGCTCTGCAGCTTCCCAGCTCAGGTAGGAAACACAGTGAGCCAGCCCACATGGATCCTGGTGGAGCTTTGGAAACAGCTGTGCCCTGTAGTGGTTAAAAAGCCAAACAGGAGAGAGATTTCCCTGTGATTTGTAAGACTTTGGAGCTGTCCCAAGGAGCAGGACTTCAATGGCTCTGTGGAACACAGTTGGAGTAAGGGCCAAGGTTGAATTTCTTGGGAAAAAAATAAATTCTTCAGCTCACAAAACCAAAAACAAGCACATCCCCCCACTTTTCCTTTCTCCCTGGATCACGTAAATTTGGGGGAAGAACATCAGTGTGAGACAGAGTGTGTAAAGTCGTGAGTGCACAAATGTTCAGAAAGGACAATTTATTTGGGGATAATCTGTCCTGTCCAAAACCCATCACTGTTTGCTGCCTGTGTAATGGTTTGCAACCACGTGTCCAGTAGGTGTCCACACCTGAGGCTGAATTTAACATTCCACTTTGGGAGCAATTTTTAATCCCCTCAAATACTTGCGAGGAGAACAAATATTGAACTTTTTTTTTTTCTCTCCTCAAAATTCCTGCCTTCAACTCCTCTTAGGACTCTTCTGACCACCACTCTGGACTTCATCTGAGTCTCAGGGCTCCGGAGAGTTTTGCCAAATTTCCGACTTTACAATAAAAGTTTTGCCAGATTTACATTCAGCTTCAAAAGTTGCAAACCATTTCTACTCCCAATCTAGTGAACAACCATCAGCCAAAGAAACCCTGTTCCCACCTCAAGAAATTACATAGTTTAAATGGAAAAAACCCTGTTTTTAATTAATAATGGAATATGAAACACATATAATTTACAACAAAGGCCCTGGAGAAAAACCCTGCTGCTGTCAAATCACTTCAGCAAGATGATCCATAGAAGCAAAATTCCAGTCACAGCAACCTGAGCTGTCCTAGACTGTAATCAGGAAAAATGAAATGGCTCCACCTACTCACCAGTGAAAACAATACAACTCCTGAAAGAAATCTTTCAACTTGCAGTCCTTCTGGACCTTGTGCAATATTTTGTGGCTTTTCCTAGCACTGTTTTTATGATGCTGACAATCAGATCTTCAAGTGACATCAATACTGGTGGGACAAAAAAAAGGAACAAAATGAACTGGTTAGAGCATACATGTTCTGGAAAATCAAAGCAAATAATAAATTTAAAAATGCACTGGAAAAAAATCGTAGTGGATCTTAATTAAGGGCCTGCCTTTATTACAGCAAAGGCAAATCATCAACAGCTTATGTTCTAACTTCTCTAATATTTCCTTTTCAAAGAATCCAGGAGTGTAGATAACAATATAAAGTGTAGCCACGCACAAGATAAATGCCATCTTAATTGGACCCAAGTGCCTTAACGTCTTCTAGCTCAGTACCAGCAAAAGTCCACCAAAAAATAGTCACATAATTCACCATCTAAACGTCTGCTCTTCCCTTAGCGCGATTCAGAGAATCCTATAATTGCTCCCAAGTGGCAAAACCACAAGCATGGAAGTAAATGAACCACGATAAGAGTCTCTCATATTAAAAGCATCATAAAAGCCTGAACACAAAGCCTAGCAAGAAATGCCCTTCTCCACATGGCACAGCTTTGAGCAGCCTGCGCTCACCCCCCGGGTGCCGCCTCTGCTCTTCGAGGCGCTGGAATTCAGCCGCTCCGTGACAATATTCCAGACATGGAATTAACACTTCTGAAAGCTTTTAGGGATCAAAAGTTGCCCCCTTCGCAAGTTTTTTCATACTGAGGACATGATGAAGCAGTCTGGCTCTAGCTGGAAAAATAGTTCAGATGACACTCCAAGGGGCTGTGGTGAGAGGAGGCGGCTGGAGAACTGGGACTGGGGTTGGCATCAGCCTCCTCTGCCCTCACACCCATGCAGAACATGCCTCTCCTTTCCATCCTCAGGGTCTGATGCTACTGCTTTGTAGGGATTTTGTGGATGAAGCCCCCCCAACGCAGGAAAAACTACTGTTTGTTCTGGAGTTAACTCGGACTGCAAAAATTATGGGGAGTCACGAGGAGCTTGGTAACAGACACGGCGCTCCAGCAGAAGAGCCAGCTCGGAGGCAGCCAGCCTTCCCTGGGTGAGGGGAAGGGCAGCATCCTCCCTGGGACGGACACGAAGTCAGGCTTTGAGCTGTGCAGACAGACAGTGATGTTTTTATAGGTGGCACATCCAGAGCTAATGGCAGTTTCGCAGTTCCTGCGACCAAATGGGCTCGTCACTGTTGTGTCTCTGCCGGGATGTGAGGACAGCCGTGCTGCTGCTGGCCCCAGCAGCTGGGAGTGCTGCATTCCCATCCTCTTGGCACCGGGAATTAGGTACTCAGCAGAGTATTTGCAAGACCCCAAATGACTTAGCCACCAAAGCTGTGATTTTTTCAGGACTTTCAAAGACCATTTTGACAATATGTGCCTAATTCCTTTAGGTGCTATCAAAAATGCCGTCTCCCCTGGGGATGGCTGACTAAACAGAAGTCTGAGCGTTCATGTCATAAATATCTCGAGACAAGCCTGTTGATTCAGTGAAATGTGTGGTTGGCTCCTATTGTAAATGCATTCACAGAAAACCTCACAGCGCGCTGCCGCCTGGGATTACTTGTGAGCAAAATAAATGACAAACATTTTGGGGGGTTTTTTAAATAACATTTTGATACATTACAAAGTGGCTTTTCTTTTAATTTTACACCACATCGTTTAAGATGACATGAAGCAACATAATTTGCTGAGACAAGATACATACAAATAAATAAATAAAAAGGGATTAAAGGGAAAGGCAATTCTGAAAGTCTGTGAGTTGGAAGAGGCTGTAATTTAAACCAGAAAGGTCTGGATTAGATTATTCTGACAAGCTAAAAGGAGGCAAAATTTTGCTGCACATTCATGAAGCAGAAATTAATGGAGGGAAAGCAATGGCTTCAAAGTAAGAGGGTAACTCACAAAGCATCTACTTCTGGATCTGAACCCAGATCTGATAATGTTTGGTAGCTCTGAGCAAGCCAAGGACCTTCACAGTTCAGAGTCATTGATGGGCCAGGCCATGAACCAGCAGGAAAACCATATCCCTCTGCAGGAGACCCAAACCATGGACCAGCAGAACCCTCGTATTTCAGATGATCTTTCCATTGAATAATATCTTGGACACTGGGAGGCAAACGCAACCATCGACCACCCCTAGGAAGTGAAAAGATCTTCAAATGCCACAAATGTCCTCTAACGTGCACAGCCATGGCAGTGATGGGACAGATTTACTTCTCAGGAAATACAAGCCAGCATCTCTGACACCAACCAGTCAACCAGAATTCAAACCAACTCAGGCAGAGCCTTTCGTTGTAGCAGAGAAAAAAGTCAAACATTCCCAAGCGGAGCAGGGCAGATCCAGCTCCTCTGATCGCTCAAGTGGCAGCTCTTCCACAGAGTGCCAGGTCCCAGAGCCTCAGCTGAAGGCTGCGGGCAGAGGTTGAACCAGAGACCTCCACCCACCCCTCAACTGTGCTGGCTGGGATCTGTTTGGCAGAGTTGTAGGCTGGTATCTCTTTTTCCTGAATTTTTCCTAAATTTCACCATGATGGGTGGAAGTGTCACTGGAACAGGTGCTTTACAGGGAAAATTACACATTTCTAAGGGTCAGCATTTCCCGCTGGAAACCTTTTTCCATAATGAAATTAATTATAATATGGATTTTGTGGAGTACTTTGAAGAAAAAGAGTATTAGTAAAACAATACTCATCTAATACAAATAATTACTATAATATAACTTCAAGGAATAGATGATTATATTTACATTAATGTATACTTTATGGCTCCAGGTATCCTACATGAACTTGGAAAAGAATGTACTACAGAACTACAGTAACTTCTGGATCTTAGCAGCTCTGCTAACCTCTTTGGGCTAAGTATCAGATTAAAAATAAATCTTTAACTTCCCAGAGGCCTAAAAGTTTAAAGACACATTTTTCACAATGCCACTCTCCCTGCATCTGTATGATCTGGGTTTACAGATAAATGGCAGCAGAATCCTGGCACTGGCACTTCAACTGTGTGAGCATAATCATGCCAAAAGTCAGCCTTGTGCTGGGAACAATCACAAATCCAACCTCTTGGGCAGCACTTCAGAAAATTCATCCCCAACTGTTGTCCCAGTCAGGAGAGTCCCTGGATGTCTGTTCTCAGGCAAATAGAAATGCACGTCTCACTTGCTGAAGTTTTAATGTCATATTCTTGATAATCTGGATACATTGAGCATGAGGTTCAACCTCTTGCCCCATGCCCTTCAGCTCATGGAATGCCTCGTTTTACAGCTTGCTTACAGATATATTTCAATTGGCAATATTCAAAATTTCCAAACGGAAAATAGCTCCTGGTATGTGAATATGGCCAAATCACAGGATAATTTTCTTCCCATCAGTTGTTGCCTCGCAGTGTGAAATTACAGCTCGTATTACTCCATACCATGGCTTGCAGAAATTTGGACCAATACTTTAAAAATATTAATGTGTATGCAAATGGAGACTTGCACATAAATCAATCACACACACTTAATAATCTGGTGCTTTGGCTTTATGAAATGATAGATCAAAGCAGAACAAATGAGAAGATGGAACCCAAATTAACACATTAACTGAAACAGAGCCCTCTCAGATCCTGGAAACCACTCTCTGTCTGGGTGTCACATATCCAATTACATTCCTCGTAACTCAAATGACAGAACAGACTGAGAGAAGCGAGGATGCCTATTCCTACTCATCACCAGCTACTCACAGCAATTTTTTTCAGAGTACTAGTAATTATCCTTAAAGGAGAACAATTAAAATCCAGTGTAATTGGAAGTCTGGTTATGATTACGGATGAGTCAAACTGCTTTGGAAAACGAACACAGAACTGTTTGGAACTCCACTGGAATTTTATTAATCATGTCATTAAAATGGATACATAAAGTGGGTGTAGCTATACAGTGGGATTTTCAAAAGCTCTCAGCACTAGCCACACTCTGCTCCTAGTAAAGTTGGTAGGACTTTTATTCCTTGAGTTTAATGGGAGCAGAGTTACACCAGAACAGAGCTTTTTTAATAGCATCCAAAACTTATTGTTCATAAGCAGCCAATTCTCCCGACATTTCTTTAATTCTTTCTGGTGATCCCATAATCCTGGCATTATTTTCCTGTCCTTGTGGCAGCCCCAGGACTGGAGGTGCTGCAATACCTTGAGCCTGGGGGAATGTGGGGCAGAAGTGCTCTTGCCATTCCTCCCCACGAGGATAAGAACTGGTAGGAACTTCACAGACGGGGAGACCTGGCCTGAGCTGGGATGCTGAGTTTGCTGCTGGGGGTAGAGTGCACAGACTTGGCCTTCCAGATCTCAAGAGTAACACAGCAATTTGGAGCAGATGGTTGGCATCAGAGAGCGGCTTAAAGAGACAGCCCTGAGAGTGGAGAGCTGAAAAATAACATCACAGGAGATTTATTTGTGGTCTCTGGTTCAGGGCTGTCTAAGAAACATAAACGGTGGTTGGTACTTTCCACTCGTCACAGCTGACATGGGACCTTGAACCAAACAGATTTTGGCTTTCTGGTTTGCAAAACCAAAGTCTGAGCTGGTAAGAATAGGTCTAAACAAAGCATGACCCCCACACACCGTTCCTCTGATGTGACTCTCTCAGGCACCAAAACTCCAAAGTGGGTTCTTAAGGAAGAGTGGGAACGTACCTCAAAACACAGAACTTCAGATTTGAACACTTCCCAGCACTTAGCTTATGACTCCGTTTGCTGACATGGGCAGCATGGACTGAACCACGTTGGAAAGATGGGCAATTATTTGTGTAAATCAAAGGTCAGGGACGAGCAGTGGGAATGGAGATGTTGCTGTTTACTCTGCAGCCTCTCTGGATGAATGGACAACCTGCTGTGGCCAAGGCAGCCGTGCCCAGGGGCTAGGAAAGACACCTGACAACACAGATAACTCAAAATCTATGGCTTTAAATTCTGTCTTTCGTTTTTGTGCAACAAAATCTTCATTCTAGGAATTCAGATGTGATTTATACCAGTCGTAAAAATGACTTTTAAAAGGTATCAAAGGTATCAAACAAACTCTAAGGAATACACTGAAATGCTGTGTTAACAATTGAGAGGATTCCCTGAATAAGATGCTAAGATCTAAATTTTCATTTTGTAATTAAAAGAAAAAAAATCTGCTTATAATCCTCTTGAAAATGATCCCCTTGGAATGAATTGTCTTAATGCTTTACATCTGAAGGAAGCAAGGTAAGACAGCACTATGCTGCATTTTGTTCTATCAGAGGGAAGCTGGAAATAATCTGGAGAAAAGATTATTTCCAACTTTCCAGCTCTTTTTCTATAATTAACAGGATGTAAGACATAACAAACAGAGGCTGAAGAAAACCACAAACTCTCCATATGGGGTTCAGTTCCTGTTTACTAGTATCCTGTTTACAGCGTAGTCTTTGATGGTCAGATAATCAGGCCTCTCATGTTCCCAGAATGACCACACTTATTCTGTACTTATTTAAGGCTGGGAAGACTTTTTAATAAAAAAATATGTCGAGGAAACAAAGCAGAGAGATTATAACAATATGCATCACTACGGAAATACCAGACTCATTGTTATAGAATACAAAATTACCAAATACCCTTTTGTGTGAAAACAGAAGGACGATGCGAGCTGCCAGTTCAAAGGGAGGCAAGGAACAAAGTCCTTTCCCTCTTGCTGCTGCCCTCGTCCGTGCCTGGGTCATGTAACTCCCCAGGTGGAGGAAGGAGAAATACCCATTTCCCAGGACACCCCTAATTCCTGCTCCCACTGCAGGCCAAGGGCTCCCTGGGGCAGGAGGCAGGTGCTGTTTCTGACCTGCCCTCCTCAGCCCCCGGCTGGGGGAGGAGGACAAGGGGGTTTAGCTCAGCTTTGGCTGCTGCCTTGCTCATGCCTTCCCTCTTTAACACAGAGGGACAGTTCAGACCTAGCACAGACTGGAGAGAAACCTGAATAGCACCAGAACAAACAAAACCAAACCATTCTTATCCTTGGCAGAAACCAATTCCCACCTTGCCGTGCCCAATTCTCTTTTGGCTGAACACTGCCTGGGGCACACACAGGACCCTCCCATTCCTGCTATTCCTGCATGTAGCCCTGCTTCCCAGGCAGCAATTCCTCCTAATTGCCAAGGATTTGACAGCAGTTTGTGGTGGCAGTGCTGAAAAGTCTGAACTGCACATTGCCAGGGACAAACCTGTGCTGGGCTGCCCGAGGGGCACTCAGTCCTGCATCCCACGGCATGGGACACGTCACCCCAGCACGGCTCCCCTTCCCCAGGAGGTTCAGACCTGGCACGAGCCCCTACTTAGGTCCAAATGAGAATTATAAAGTGACCTCCCAGCTACCTTGGTGCACCTGTCTGATGCAGTGACCCTACAACCTGAGCCACATCATCCTCTTAGTCCAGTCTGGGAGACAAGAAGAGGGTGCAAAACACGAATCCCTAGGGTTAAGAAACTCTAGGACAACTCTTCAGGGAGTTGATGAATAGGTGAACTATTTATTATAAAAACTATTTAAAGACTAAAACTTGCTGCTCATGCCTCTGAGACGTCTAGGACTTTACATCTTGAGGCTGCGCCAAAATGCCACCAGTGGAGTTTGCAGCAGGAATGGCAAAACCCCATGAGCTGCTTCTGGAGGTTTTTGTAGTCCCAAATAATAAATATTTTACAATATCAGCCCCTCTTGTGATATTCCTGGGGCATTGGACATAAAGTTTGGCTTTGTGGCAGTTCCTTGTCAGTTTTATCCTGAACTGGAGCCACAGCTCCGGCATGGACAGTTCTGAACTTGGGAAAACCACAGGAACTTGGAGTCACTGTAGCAGTTTTGGTACTTCTTGCTATGATGTCACCTTCTACTGCCTTCTCCACAAAAGAATATACCCTCTTCTCTGCACAGCTTCTGCTCCTTTCTTTGTAACAGGCAGCTTTTAGAAACTTCATTCTACTTGGCACAGACCAATTTTTCATTGTGTTTTTGTCGCAAACTTAACACCACTAATTTAATTGTTAGCTTTTTTCAACACTCCTGGTCTTGTACACAGTGTACAGAATGTACAAAAGTGGGACTTTATTACATTTTTAGTTGAAAGGAGGGCTTAGGAGTAGAGAGGCCTGATGTAGGAGAGCTTCCTATTTTCACTTCTTATTTAGAACTTGTGTTAAGAGAGCAATAATTTAGAGAAATTACACTTGGCAATCAAGATTTTCTCATCACTTCATATGTGCTAAGAAAAGTTGCATGTGTTTAAGTAAATAAAATTAAGAATGATTGCTAGATAGTCACTGAGAAAACATATTCTATAACAGCTTTTATCTCTAAGAGAACTAAGGTTTTGTTATAAATAAAACTGCTGAAATTATGCATTGCAAATAAATAAGGTTTTGTTTATGTAGATTTTTCTTCTGATAATTTTTTTTCATAAATACCATTTCATTTTGCTTTTAAATCTGTTCAGTATTTAAAATGGTTTACATCCTAAGCCACGTTGCTATACCAGATTTACTGATGTCATTTATTTGCTTTATACATTGAATGTATAAAAGGACAGCTCATCACAAAGTCAGGGGAATTAAGCTCTTGAGATCATCTGACAGTCTAACCCTTTTATGGTTCTGCCTATATCAGCTAAAATCAGGTGAATTTATAGGCTATCACTCTTCCAGCCCATTAGTAACACTGTTTGGATTCATTTATTTATTTATTCTCCCCAAAGAGCATCACTCAGATCTTATGAAAGAGGAGGAAAGTCCCTGTGACTCATAGAAACACCTTAATTAGTGCAGTTGGAAAGGAGTCCTGGTCAGGATATGCTTCCTCGGGGACATGGTCTCCTGGGAAAATGGCCAATGTTTAAAAATTTCTTGGAAAAGATGGAAAACAGATGGAAGCTTTTTCAACACTACTGTTTTGGTATGTAAATTCTTTTAGTGCTCCCAAAGAGGTTGAGATTAAAAACTTCAGAACACAGTTAATTAACAGTGATAATACAGTTTGCACCATAAATATACCTGGCCTTTAACCGAAGAATAAAAGAGATGTTTGGAGGGGTATCATGGGTGTGGAAGATTTCAATCTTGTTTAGCCTGAGGTTTATCTGAAGAACTCTCTTGGGCCAAGATCTCCTTTCACAGTCTCCTGGTTCATACCACTATAAACGAGGAAAGAATCTGGCCCAAAAATTTTATCAGCTTTAATATCACCATAATCACAAACAGCCCATTACACTCGGTAATTACACCATGGAGAGGGAAGTTTAACTCCATCCTCACTCTGACCTGTTCCACTTCTAGGTGATGCCTACGGCACATCCATATGTTCATCCATATATTCCACCCAATGTTTCTGGGAACTGGGATGACTCTAAGTCATGTTATGACATCCCTTTGGAGCAGAGCCCCTTCAGTAGTGACAAGGACTGGGAGAAGTAATTTTTCAGTAAGAGTTAATAAAGCTGGATTTGAACCCATAAACGAGAGCCAGGAAGCTCCATAATCAAATAACATTCCCAAGGGCCTTTCAGCCTGCAGGAAAATCATTTCATTTCATGCAATTCCTTCCTAACCATGAGAAAGTCTTAACGATGGGTTGGTCAAACACTGTCACTGGTTCAGCACCAGGTTTGATAGGTCAAACACAGGCATGATTTCACAGACTTGGCTCAGGGCTCAGTGCCACGTTCATTAGTCAGGTGCTGCTCACAGCACCTCAAGATTGTTCATCAAGGTAAAATGACTCACTCGACACCTCTGCAAGGCAGCAGGGATGGAACCACAGAGCCCAGTCCCCACTCCCTTGTTGCAACCAGATAAAGGTACTTTCTGCACCACAAACACAGCATAGCTGAGAAACCTCTTATCAGTCATTAGGACAATGCTATGAGTTGCTATGAAAACATAATTCATCTTAGAGTATTTTATTCCAGAGGACTGGAATACTAAAGATCTCTCATTATTTTAAAAGCACAAACAGTTTGTCTTTGCTGTTCTTAAGTCAGTAGAATCCATGTAACAAGTTCAGCCATCTGCCTGCCACAGGTCATGAGCAAAAAGTGAGGATTGACCATTGTTTTATTATTATTGAGCATCCTGTATGTTGATAATAAATCAGTTTAACAACTTCGTCACTGGAAGGCTCCAACAAACACTCTACTGCACAAACACATGCTCCATCCTCTCAATCCAAGAATTTTGGGGACACCACTGCCCCACTTTCACCTCACTGTGCTATCTACAACCTTGAACAAAGTGATCCCCTTACAGGAGCTTCCAAGAAGTGCAAAAACCTCCTCAATGCTCATTCCCCGAGGGGCCAAAAGGCCAGGTCTTCAGCTGAGAAATTCAGAGTGGAGCCGTGATTTTCTCAGTAAAACTGCTCTCCAAGAAATCCTTCTCTTGCTCAGAAGATTTTCCTATTCTTTTCAGTTATCAAAGAGCAATAAATATTAATTGGTCAATACTTTTTAATGTGGTTTCTTTTTATTGCTGGAATATGCTGCTTTGCCCAAACAGATATGGTTGGGAGGGGTGGGATGGCTTCAGTAGATTTTTTTCATTTCAATTATTCTTCTAAAAACAATGGCTTTGAAATGGTCAAAGACGCTTTCTTTGACATTTTCAGAACTGAATAAAATGGCCTTTATTTGAAGCAGCTTTTGATTTTCAAATATAAGATGACTTATCACCAAAAAAACCTAAAGACAGAGATGAGTGGTTTTCTGCTGTGGTATGGGAAAAATACCTGAAATCATAAAAGGTCTCAAGGTACAATAAAGTGATTTTTAGGTGAATTCTAAGACTATCTGTGCACTGCATATACATGTGGATTAGCTGACAGGACTATGTTTTACAGAATATACCACTAGAACAAAATCTAATTTACTAACTATGAGACATATTGACAGTAATTGCAATAAAATGAAACTTCCTTGATTGAAATTAGTGCCAAATCATCCACTGAGCTGACAAGATCTGTCTGGACATATCACACCCAGCTTTTGCTCAGGAGCAGACCTTGCAGACAGACCCACTGTGATGAATCTGATCTGCTTCTACTCTTACCATCATTTATGGTTCCTCCACTGCAGCTGAGACAACTTTGCCTCTAAAAAGTCCAAAGAGAAAAGCTCTAATTGTGCTAGGGTGACTCCCAGAGCATTGGAGTTAGAACTGGAAAACAGGCACTTTATAAGTGAGAATGTGACCAAGAACAGAAATTAGGGAAAAGAAAAAAAAAAGCCCACATGTCTCTCCAAAATGAGTGGTGTTTAAATATAAATCATCAACTTCTGCTCATCTGTGGTGTATAAATGGTTCATTCAAGTAGTGCAAATATGTCTTTTAGTATTAACCCTCCCAGAAAGGGGCTTACAAAAGAGAAGTGGTCAATCAAAGTCTTTGCTCAGATAACAGGTCCCCAACGCTCCATCGGGAGAAGCTCTTAAACAACACATCACATCTCCTAGGTAACTGCAGCACTAGATGAGAGCTGTTTTATTAGTTTTCCTAATTAAATTTCACAAACTTCATAGCAGTGACAGATTCTTGGTTATCTCTGCTGCAGAAATTCAGATGGGATGCCAGAGGGAAAGGATGGGGCTCTTTGTCTTATTGCCTGCCAAGATTTTGTGCTACCGGTTCCACTCGTCAATCTCTATCTGAAGCAGTTAAGAGCTATAAAGAATTCATTAAAAGGGCTGAGATTTATTAGAGGCTCCTCAAGCTCATTAAGAATGCTGATGAAATGTGAAGCCCTTGAATCCCCACAGCATCAAAAAATGCTCAAGTACAGCCTAACAAGTTTGGAAAAGAGAGGAAACAATTTTTTTTTTTTTCCCTGCAAGTGTTACCAAAAAAAAAAAATCTACACCATGTTTCTAATTTCCGTTATCATTGCTATAAATGATATTTTTCAGCTGTCTCTCCTTTCATTGCCCCTCTCTCCTTTCATGAATAAAAAAATGTCAGCAAGATTTGAGTGTTTCAGACAGCAAGACGGGAGGAAGATAAGAAATATTAGAATTTGGTGTAAAATATGGGAAAAGCCATAAAAAGAGAAAGAGGGAATTAGAGGACTCAAATAGCAACTGCTGTGGAAAAACCAACTTCCCCCTTGATATACTTCCAGTGAAATATTGGAATTACTAGAAGTAGTGAAAACATGCTTGTTTTCCTCCATTCTCTGCAGGAATTTCAACCGTTCAAACATCTCAGTTACACTCAAAGCTCAGAGGCTTTTGGACTAAATATTATTTTTATTTTCAACTGAACTGTTTCAATTTTCACTTTTTCCATGAAAAACAATGCTTTTGGAAAAAGAAAAAAAGGCAGGTACTTTCTGCAGAACTATTTTTGTTGATAAAAATAATTGCCTCGTAAAATGCCAGAATGATTGAAAGGAGAGGAAGAGAGAAGAAAGGAAGGAAAGACTTAGAAAGAAAAAGAGAAATGTGGAAAATTTTCACCCCATTTGAGCTGTAAAGAATGATGCAGATGAGATGCCAGGTGCAGACTTGCCTTTAGTCCCTCTCCAAACCTGAGCACACTCAGCTCGTCCCTCCTGCACATTACTCAGCTCAGTCAATAAAGGCAGAACAAGCCCCAAACAGGCTTCCGAAAGCAGGGGATAAAAACCAAGCTGCTCTCTTCTAAAGCAAGCAATGGCAGAGTTTAGCTCAGCAATGACCTTCAGATCAGCTTGGTGTGGGATATTTTCTACAGTCTTACAAACGAAGCAGTTTTGCCTCAGAGAGCTTCTCCTCTGTATGTAAAGACTTGGATGCCAAAGGCACAGGGAGTTTCTGTGGCCAAACGAAATTAATTTTGTGCACAAGGCCTCCCCCCCAGGGAGGGATTATAGCCCAGGTAATAAGAGAAATTCTCTAACGAGTATGCATGTGAGAAAAAGCAGAGTCTGTGTGCAGGATGTAGATTTGGGAGTGCTGTCACCCCACGGAGGGGCAGCCCAGCCCTCGGTGGCACGTGCAGGGCTGGAGATGAGAATGCAAACGACAGAGACTTCCCTGAGCGCCAAACGTTGGTGTTTTCTGTGTTTTGTATATCTCCGAATGCAAATACAGTTGAGAAAATTACGCTTTGTATCTAGATGGAGATGGAAATCTGAAGTTCCCACAGATACAGAGGTGTTCTCGTTCAGACCATTCTAGAGATATACTGAAATACACCATAACCTGATGCTGTAAGAGGAGAAATTTCAACAGAAACCTTACCAAACACATCAAGAGAACACGAGTGTACACTGCCTTCTTTTCTCAGTCCTCCCCCAGCTTTTATGTTGAAATAAATGCCTATTCCTCTAGTTTTATGTAAATTCTGCTTTTTTTTCCTTCATAAAGATTTCATAGTGAAAAACAAACACAACTAAAATATCCAAATCAGTGTCAGCAGAACAAATTACCTCCCTGACCAACACTTAACAGGTCAACACC
Organism: Atrichornis clamosus; assembly: GCA_013400975.1. Classification (NCBI taxonomy): domain Eukaryota; kingdom Metazoa; phylum Chordata; class Aves; order Passeriformes; family Menuridae; genus Atrichornis; species Atrichornis clamosus. The sequence continues at coordinate 85,516 of WBMZ01013065.1, forward strand.
TATTTCAGGAGGTATTTTTTCAGACTACCAGCAAAAACCACAGTGAAGTCTTTTGTGTGTTGAGAAGGAGCCCTGCCCATATAACACACAGAGCAAAGTCAGAGCTGACCCAAGCAGATCAGCATCAAAACAAACCCAGAAAACCTTAGCAGAGAATCATAAATTCACACTGTAATCAGTGTTCCTGTGTGAGATCTCCCTCAGCAAGGCAAACACGTGTCACTGCGATCCACACACAGGAACACGTGAAGAGCTGATGCCAAATAAAACCGTAACAAGGTTTTGCAACACCAGTAACACTTGCCTGAGTTAGATAAGGCAGGAAAGCCTCATTTAAACTTAAAACCCACCTAAGGAAGGGATGGATTTGTACTGAGAGTTTTGATTCCTGTTTTCAGGTGCAGAGATGTAGGTCCTGTCCCCCTCCCTGCTTTCAGGAGAGCTCAGGCGACTTGCCCTGTTTCCCAGCAGCACTGAGACTCCCCGGTGTCCATCAGTGCTGCTGTTTAAAGGGGAGATTGAGCAGGAACCAGTCAATACCCAACCTAGCAAATGGTGGGAATCACTCAGGAGCTGGGGCACAGCCTGCTGTCCAACTGGTACCAGAATCTGCACGTGGCCCTACACAGCACACAGGGGCAGACGCAGACACAAGTGTGATATGGTGTTTTGACTTGGCTCACAGGGCCCACAGTGTAGATGCTAGTAAATACCTAAATTCTGACGGCTTCTCGGGCAAGGATTTATGCAACAAGTCACCGCAAAGATGTGGCCCTGTCCAGCCATCACACAGAAAACCAGTGGCAAAAGTCAGCCCAAAGAGGACTCGTTTCCTAATTCTGTGCAGAAGAACTTTGAGTCCTCACGCTGCAGGGTGGGTGGCTCAGACTCACAGGTATTTATGCATTTCCTTATGCTTTTTAAAGTGTGTGTGCCTTTCTTAGAAAGAGTTTGATGGAAAAGGCACTGGTTCATCTCCCCATGTCTCACTGCTGAAGAAAAACAGTGGCAGCACATGAAAGACTAATCTGAGTTGCACTGGGGACCCAGAAGCCCTCAAGCAATCAGGAAAACTGCCTGTGGTTTTGTGCCTTCCGGTAATATTAGCACCCAAACTTTTATGCACTTCTCTAAAAAGAAAAGATACTACAAACCTCTGTACTCACTTCTCTACAAGATTCAAGACATTTGTGCTCTAGGACCACCTGGAAAAAATTGCCTATAAGTTACAACTGTGCTTTACTCAGGAAAACAGACATCAGCCTTTGTCCTGCATTTCTCTTTAGCAATATTAGTAATCTAGGTGAAGACATTGTTATGCCAGCATGGATTAATTACACAATCACCGCTTGTGGAGGGTGTGGGAAGCTCATTACATCCCGACAAGAGAGTGCAAAAAAGATAGAGAGTAGGTTTTTTTAATCCAGAAGACTCCAAACACTAATGAACACAGCCAACTGTGGAGCCCACCAAGCAAGCAGGTGAAAATACATTAACGTGAACATTTACTGTAACAAGCCTCTTTTTTCCCCTCGAGACATTTCTGCTCATTCAAAATGTGCAGTGATAAATCAAATTAGATCAAATACAACTGTCTGAAAGGAAGCCACACAATAATCAGTTTTGAATTTTCCCACCCTTCTCCCATAAAAAGCCAGCAAAGTATTACGGAAAGTTAATATGTGCATCTCGCCCATTATATCTGGCTTGAAACTGTATAAAATGACATCTGATAGCAGCTTGTATGGACAAGCTCTTATTAAACATAATTACTCAACAAGGTCTATCCTAAATCAGTTAATGATCGGCAACAGACAGATAGAAATTTACTGGTATATCCTGACTTTGCATATTATGGGAACAGTTTTTAATATTAAAAAGTTCATATCATCCCTACTATGCTTTGATTTAGTACTGATGAAGTGAATGCAAAATCTGATTACATTAATTGAGCATGTTGCCAGATTGTCACTTTTCTCCTTTTTAATTGCCTCCCGTCTCCTTCATTATCCCCGACCAGCCACATTTGCAGCCCAACATCCCGTTTGCATGCCTGGTTTTCCCATGTGCAGTGCTACAAAACTGGTTACTCCCCAGCTTTCCACAAACTGCATGATCTCGTTGGGGTAGCCGGGGTGCCAAGTGGAGCCGTGCGCTCCCTGGGAACTCGTGCAGTGGTTTTTTTATTCCCTGCTGCAGGGGGGCAGAGATGCAAAAGCAGGAAATTGTTAGAAAACTTGAAGGGCAGAGTTTCTGAGCCTGGGCACGATGGTCGGTGCTATCACAGGCGTCGTAGACACCTCCTGTGTAGGCTGATGGGAGGAATTAATAATTCCTCTCATAAGTACGTGCTTCAGCTCTTCTAATTCCAAACAGTATAAAAAGCAATCTCAAAGCTCTGTGTAGCAATTTAACTAGTGGTTTGACATTCTCAGAACTCCTCTTTCCAAACTGCTGAGCAGCTTTTCACTACTCTGAGGAACTCTCTGTGTGTATTTTGCTGTGGTCTTGCTCCTGCAAAGTGGGAATCTGTGCAGAGCTGAGCAGCAAGAGGCAGGAAAAAGAAAAAGCAAAACCCAAAAAAGCATTTCACCTCATGGTTTCCTCCCCTCCTTTGAACACTGAATCCCCAAACCACACAGAAAGAATTCTCCCAGTAATTGAATTTCACTCTAACTTACCCAACACCATCTTAAGTTTCTCGAGACCTCCTTGATTTCCACAAAACACTGTAATCTGCCTGGGAGTTAATCAAGGGGTTAATTAGTTAGGTAGTCCCCTTACACCCCCGCTGTATTCATTTGTTTTAGGTGAAGTTACACCTAGTTTTAAACTGCCACTGTAGGAGAGTCCCAACTTGTTTTGCTATCAGTTGGCTTTGATAATTTGCCAAGGAGTTAATCCTGCCTGACATGCAACTCACAAGATCCACCTCACCTGTGCTTTATCAAAGCAGTTCCCCTCTGCTTTAAGAGTGGTGAGTGTAACCCTGCCCAGGGTTGTTGCAGCCCTGGAAAACACATTTTGCAAATGATTCTACATGTGCTTTTTCTTTTTTTTTCCCCTCCTTCAGAAGTTTTGTCTCTCACATTACAGCTCTCGCTGNTTTTTTCCCCCCCTCCTTCAGAAGTTTTGCCTCTCACATTACAGCTCTCGCTGTGTTTATGGAGTCACCTTCTGTCCTAGAAATTTGCCATGTTGCGATGCAGGCTCCCAGCAGCTGTGGGACTTGGAAGGGAATAGTTCATTGCTAGCACAAACACATTTGCTGACAGTGTAATTACTCCCTTCCCCAGATTTCTTCCTTGTTTTCTTAAATGCAGGACACCTACAGTCACAATAGCAATATATCACTTGCCTGTAGCACAGCTTTCTTTCCCCTGTAAAGTGTTAATGAAGTTCCTGTCCTTGTTCCTCAGTAATTGTAAGAGCATGTTGGATAATATACTAGCCACACTTTATTAAAACACTGGTCACACTTTATTAAAGCCTAACAATCTGATCCCGTGCTCCCTGCTAAGGAGACCTAACTCCAATTTCATTTGGAGTTCATTTCAGCGTGCTCAGATCACACACTTGGTTTTAATTCTTCCAGGGCCTGTTCTGAAGACAATGTGCCCAGTTGCAGCACATTCAGCTGGTTCGTATTTGGCTGTGGCTGTGTCTGCACGACTTTCTAATGCAAGGCCTGATCCTGGAAGGTGCTGAGGCACAGAGGGCTCACTGTGAACCCCTTGGCTCCTGCTGGTGTCTCAGGGGACACGGAGGCAGCTCTGTGCCACTGGGGACAGGAGGCTCCAGGCTGGGTCAGGGAGGTCCGTGCAGACCTCGCAGGATGCTCTGGGGACAGCGTGACTCAGCAAGGCAGTGATTTGAAGGGGACAATGGAGGGGGTGGTGGCAGCTAATTATTTGACAATTATTTCTGTTGAATAATTTTTCCAAGGGGCAAGGAGGGGGATGCGTCTCGAGTGTCTGCCTTTTTCGTTTGGGTTTTTTTTTTCATTCTTTTCTCATGATCTTAAAATGTGAGTCTTGCACAGACAGAGGTGGGATGAGGTGGTGAAATCTCAGGGCCAGCTGGGGTTGTTTTCCTCCCGTTGGCACTGCTGTGGTAGGAGAGTACAGGAGCACTTGGAACAGATGTGCATAGCAGTGTTCATCCAGAGGCCTTGGATGAGGTCAGTGCAATCACCACCATTTTTCCTGCAGGGAAACTGAGGCATGTGATGCCCTCTTTGGTGTTATAGACCTGAGGGTGGAAGTTCCCTAAGCAACTGTCCTGGAGATTTCCAGAGTGCAAGTCTCTGCCCAGAGTGACTACCACCCTGGTGTTGTTGTTAGCCATAGAATTTCATCTTTGTGAATAACTTCTTCATTCTCTCTTGTGTCTTTCCACATATAAGATCATCACAAACTGAGTGTGGAAGCACATATATATCTGTGTGCGGGGAATATCTTGCTATTTATGAGAATCAAAGTACATTGTTGTAATATTTATGAGCTGGGATATCAGTAGAGGTAATCAAGTCATCAAACTCTTGGGTGTCATGGCACAAAAGAAAGGAGCCTCTGGTTTGAAATTCCAAAAGAAAAGAGCATTAGTGCAGGTTAAAGATGTAAAGTGCGGAATGAAATGTTGTGAACATGGACAGGCCCATATAGAGCACGTGAGGCAGAACCCCTTGGCCTCTCATCTTGAGGCATCACCTCTACAAATAACGCACAACATTTTCTTATGTCTTCCCTGATGACAGAGATCTTTGATTTTCTGAAGGAAACATCATGGAAAAATGTGTGGTTCTTTCTGCGTGTGATTAAACCATTAAAAGAATGGCCAGAGTGTACAGAATCACTCAGAAATGTCATGGCAGACGAGCGCCCAAATACTTCTTTGGCAGAAAGTGATTAGCTCAGCTGGATTTCCTGGTTAAATACGAGGTTAGATAAATACTTGAATAAACTTCTTTCAGCAAGGACAGGATTAAGGAGAATGTCTTATTCTTGTGCTGACGAAGCTTTGCTGCTTGCAGACTGATTGTATCTTTAATTTAAGATGATTATTTTCCATTTTTGGTGATTCACAAGGGGAGAAATTCCCTCACTGTTTGCACTGCTCGAGTCATCAGGAAGAGCAATTTCAGCCGCCCCTGGAGACCATGGGGAGGTGGTTGGCCAGGAGTGGAAGGGTTCAGGTGACCTCTGATGCTGTTTTGGGGGATGGCCACCTGGAGAGGTGCAAGGATTGCTGACAGGTGTAAAGAAGGTCCCTTTTGTTCATCTGGGAAAGTTTGTGTGTTCATGAGTTTCTGCAAATGGACAACACCATAAAAGAATCATAGAAGCACAGAACCATGGAATCACTGAGGCTGGAAAAGACCTCCAAGAGCATCGAGTCCAACCTGTGCCCAACAATGAGTACCAGAAAATCCTAGACTGGCATATTTCCCTGGTTTATCGGATCTGCAGTCAGGAAGCGTTATAGCTTCAGCATGTAAGGAGTTATTCAGTATCCAAGGCAAGGAAATGGCACAGAATGAAGCCTAGAATCCGAGTGAGAAATAAAGCAAAAACACTGCCATAAAAATAGAAGGAGCAACAGCCTTCCACACTGCATCTTTGGAAAGGATTAATTGGTTTGGCTGCTGTTGTGAAAGCTCCAATACAGCACAAGGCTCCAGCCAACTTCTGAACTCAATGGAGCCACAAAAGGGCTGGGTGCTGAATAACTTTGAAGAGCGCAACATCAAACCAGCCTCAACTTGAATTTGAGAAACATCCCAAACCAAACCCAAACAATGCTGCTGAGTGGATGATTCAGGGCATTGGTACGACCCTCCACATTTTATGTGGAGCAGCGGGAAGGCTGATGATAAAGTGCAGTGGAATACCTCTCTCCAGGCCAGAGCAGAATGACAGAAAATAAACAAAGAAAACATATTTGTCCCTGGTTAGGCAGATTTTAAACCACCCAATTTGAGGCAGGTATGCTTTGCTGCCCCTATTTCCTGAATGAAAACCCTCACCAGGATATTTAAGTTCCTGGCACACACAGATTCTGAATCACTCACAGCCTGACAATGCGCGGGACCTCATGGAAGGCACAAAGCCTCTTCCTTATATAAAAGGCTTCAGAAAAGCAAAGAACCTGGCAGTTTTCTCCTTTGCTTCATTATATTTCTATTCTCCCAAAGGTTTTAATCCTTGGACAACCTTTCTTCCAACACAGAAAGCCTTTACAACAACTAAAAATGGGATCCAGGCCTGCTGAATTCTGTGCCCAGGCAGCAGCCAGCAGCCTGTAGTTTCCAGGTAAAGGTAAATGTCTGGCTGGAAGAATATTTACTTACATCTGGCACTACTGATATAGAACAACTTTTTATCCAAGTGCCTTGGGATGTTGGATTAAATGAGAAGTGTTGCAACAAAGCACAAACAGCGTTCATAAGAGTGCTAATAATAGCAGTACCTGGAGTCACTGCTCCCATAAATAGAGACCAGCAGGAGATAACTCCATGCATTTATATCAGATCACCAGAATATATATTTGCCTTAAGCAAAAATGATATAATGAATATTTTATCATTATCAATGCTTGCAAGCATAGGCCGTTTGTGAGGGCATTTAGGAAGATGTGCAGCTTTTCCCAGCTGTCAGGAACGACACACTGGATTACTGTGTCACGTGGAGGGAGGCAGAGATAACACTTCCTCCCTATTGTCTCAACTGGAAAAGATCAAATCGAGTCCTCTGATTGTTATCATGTTGTGAAGCTACCAAAGGTAATGAAATAGCTCACTTGGGAAGTAACCTTGTACATTAATCTTTTTTTTTAATATTAATCCTAGATCAAAGAGAAGTCTGTCTTGGCTAATTATGAGATTCAGTCCCAGAAGATCACTATTACACCCAGGCTATTCTCACTTTTCCCTCCAAGCCCTTTTGCTTCTCTCAACCTCTCTGCTCTGTCAGCTCCACACTAAAGGGAGGTGATGAAGGTGGGGACCTTTACTGCTGTCACTTGCAGTGAGACATACTTTAGTGTGGGAATACTGTGTATTTATTGTGCTCTGTGGCTCATTTAGAAACCAAAATTAAAGCTGCTGAATGAGGATGGAACAGCAAACAGGATTTGATCTAAAGGATGGACCTGGAAAGAGTGAAGACGAGTGAGATGCAGGTGGTTTTTTTTGCATCCTAAATTTTACTGACCATAGAAAAGAGAAAGGGCTTGGCAACAAAGATTGAAAGAGACTCGGATGCTTTGGAGCATTGATAGATCAGTTTGTTCTCCCAAAGTCCCTAATTTCCAGGTAAGCCATCCTGCCATCACACCACAGGGTTTTCTGGTGGATACCCACATGCCATCTGAGGAGACATTCTCCTTATGGAAATTCCAGCAGGGTTTTCCCAGATGTAGTCATGGTACACTTGGCAGCCAAGTGATGGAGAGGGCTATTTTGGCCTTAAAACTTCCCTTACTTCTGCACTCGTTGACAGTATTGATTTCACCAGACCTTAAATTCTTCTTACTTTAACGGTGACTGCTGTAGTGCAGTGAGGAATAAAGAAATAAGATTTATTTGATCTGAGGCTCAAGTTCTTTTGTATTAGTGAGTCCCAATCCATGTAAATACCACGGGTTTTTTGACTTCTCCACGATTTTACCTTTCCTCCTCACATGCAGTTTTTTCTTTCCTCCCTCCTGTCCACCTCTCCATCTTCCCATCCCTCTTGCCTTCTTTCTTCTTCCTTTTCATATTTCTCCTCAGGTTTTTCTTTCCATTGCCTGTTTCTCCACTTTGCACTTCTGCCCTCTAACCTCCCAACAACCCAAACTCTCAAAGAAGTCCTTAATCCTCTCCTAATCTGAGGCATACAATAATTAGCTGAAAATTACTATTTTTGCTGCTCTGTGCTGGCACAGAAACAGGGAAACCTTCATCTCTGCCATGCTGGGGAGCAGCCACTACAGTACAGTTGCTTTGGAGAAGCACCAGATTTATGGATTACCTGCTGCAAAACACAGGGTGGATGAAAAGCTCTGCTGGGAAGTGGGGAAACAAGATGAAATCTGCCTTCTCAGCTGGGTTCAAGGTTCCTTTTTGCTTTTTGAGACCTGCTACATTGTCAGGACAGAGGAGCTGCATCTAATCCTTGGTCCAGCCACTGCCTCCCCACTCCAGCGGATAAGGCGAGCCAGGCCGTTACTCGCTCGGAGCACAGCCAAGAGAAATTGTTTTCCTTGTTTCACATTTTCACTCGGAAGTTGTGTCTGGTGGGGCTCAGAGGCGGTTCAAGGAGTCTCAGCTGGGAGAGGGGGTGTGTGGGGTGACCGCTGCCCCCAGCCAGGCACAGGCAGCGCTGAAGCCCAGGACCCCTGCAGAAACGGCTTGAGACGAAAGCACCAGGTGTGAAAGGCTCAGTGACCCAACTCCTTGGCTTTTTGGCCAAGGGGGAAAGAGGGCCATTCACTCAGTTCAAAACCACTTTCTCAGGAAGAGATAGAGAACTTTCACAGGAACCAAAGAGTGCATTCACTTAGAAACACAGTCTTTATGTTTGTATTCCCCCATTAGAGTCTTTTCCTTACTGCTACATACTCACTCATTAACAAATTAACATGTTTTGATTCCACTGTGAAAGTCTTGAGATAATTGTTACAGCTATGGTCCTGGGGCTGAAGAACTGTGCTTCTAAAACGCTTTTATAGACTACAAATTGGATGCTTTTCATACAGGTTATCTAATTTTAATTACAATTTCCCCTCTGGCAATTCTTTCTTAGCTTTGAAGTTGTTAGAGTTTTGTCATCCTTGGGGAGTGAGCAGTTTCAGATTATCATCATGTCAGATTTTATGTCCATAGAAACACTTTTTCAACAGTTCTTTTACGTGAGGCAAGCTTTCATCTGTGGGAGTTTTATTGGTTTGAAGGGTATGACAAGCAGCTTAAGTGTAAGTGATGTCCTACTTGTAACGTGAAGAAAAAAGAAAAGATCACTCTAAGCATATACATTAGCCACTAAAATAAACAGCAATTACTGTCCCTACAGAGACAATTGCAGAATGTAAAAATAAAACATCATTTTCAATTCACTATTTTTTTCTCAGACAAGCGTTTGCCATTTTCAAGCAGTATTTTATCTGCCTGAGTCATGAACGGCTGGGAAGGAGGAAGCAAAGGAATACTGAAATGAGAAGATTATCCCTCAGAAGATGACCCAGTCAGGGTACAACACCTGCCCAGCAATCTGTGCTTTCCAAGCCCTGCCAGGACACCCCTGAGCATTAGTTTTGACCACCAGGCTGCAGCTGGGTGCATTGCACAGGACTAATTGCATAACACTTAGCGTTCTGCTTTCATCAGGAGCAGATATGCTCCCTCCCTCTGCTGCATTAGATGCTTGCCGCCCATAGAGAACATGTAATCTCTTGCTCTTTATTGCCAAGGTGTTTACTGGGGTTTGCCAAAGCCAGGGAAAAGAAGGATTTAGCACACAAGCATCTCCTCATGAAGGGCTGATTTGTTTGTGCTTTGAGCCTCAGGCACTGTGTCCAAGGGATGAGATGGTGAATTCCAAATGTATCAGCGAAGTCTGTGGCTGTGACATTTTTCTTGTCAGAATTTTCTTGATGAAGCCATTTGGGTTTGCAGAACCAATAGCAGTGCTGGCACTACAGGGTCCTGCCTCCCAAATCTGATGGGTTGCCAACAGCTTTACTCCTGGTAAAGCTCTCACAACTCACAACCAAAGCTGCAATAAAACAACCAGCAAACCAAGGATGCTTACGCCAGTCTGAGTATTGAGACCTTTAGCCTGCATAGTTTCAAGGCAGTAAGAGATACGAGAGCAAATAGCTGATAAAAATAAACAAATGAACTCAAAGCTTGAAGTTTGCTGGGGAACATGAAAACAAGGTGTATGGGGGAGTGGAAAACCTGTGCAGGTTCTTCTCTCATCTTTGACATTCCTGAGCTGACAAACAACAATCAGCCCAAGCAGAAGCCAAAAGTGACTATGAGAAAAAAGTACGATCATTGTTTACATACAAATGGCATTAGTACTGGAATAATTGCCTTCGTGGGGATTTCTAATGGTATAAAAATATATGAAATGTTTGGCTTTTGCTTCCCTTTCTTCACCCCCAAGACCTTTTCTTCATACAAGAGTCCTTGGATCCTGTTCACTGGAATTAAATTGGGCATTTTCAATTGAAGAAGATCAGACGAATTAGTCTGAGTTGACCAAAATCCTTTTTACACTTCCATAGTTCTATAAAAACACTTGAATTCAGCTTGCAGCTTCACTCACCTAAGCTTTTCAGGTTGAAAAATTATGGGGTTTGCTGGCATAAACAGGATCTATTTTCCTGAAATGACGGATGTTGGTCACAGGATTGCAAATTAACAAGATCTCCCATGAACAACAACAGTTTTAAGTAAAAAAAAAATAAATTGAGGTGGTCTTTTCTGGCCTTTCCCATCTGACACTATTTTAGGTAACTGCAGACATTAAAAGAGTTATTCTAGATTTATTCCTGTAGCTGATTTTACAGTTGGTTTCTCATTTTTAATGGTAAAGGAAGTCCTACAGAAGACACAGTCTTCATGACCACCAAGAATTCAAGGGATTCCCTGATTTTCCGAAAGGCACATTGGAAGAATAGGTCTTGGAGCTGCAAGTGGAGTCACTAGAAAAATAGGTTCAGTTACTTTGGGCTATAGCAGTCTAAAAGAATGTCAAATCTGTGAGAATTTGAGGTGGCCAAAATGCCTCAGTTCTTTCAAATGAACTTTACTTGCCTTTCACCAGCTGGTTCAAGTGACAGAAGGTTTCCCTCTAAGAAGTGTCTGGGAGAAGGTCTGACACAGCCTGATGTGCACCTCCAGAGGGAGATTAGTGCTTTCAAACATCAAAGTAGAGCTCACTCTTAAACTATGCAGGATATCAGACTTTTCATGACAAGGATTTAAATGACATAGATTCTTTGCAGGTTTGACCACACTGTCCTCCTTTTAACCCTTTCCTCTGAGCAGGCTATTCCAACCAAGGAGAAATCCATCTGAGCTGCAGCAAGCTCAAAACCCCAGTTGTTTTCCTGAGTCCCTCCCACGGCAGACCTGCGGCCCTCTGGGGACACTCCTGGTCCTGTGGCTTCCAAAGGGAGGAGTGTGACAGATCCTCCACGTACAGCCTGCTGGAGTCAGTCCCATCACCTTGCTTCTCCCCAAAGTAGGGACATGATGTTTTTCCAAGGAATGTCCTCAACCATCAGCATCTCATGGAGGTCCCTGACAGAAATGCTGGTACTAAACACTCCTAATTATGACCCAAATTAACTGTACCCATACCATGACCCACAACTGTGTCAAAATCACACAGCAGCAAAAAAACCCAACAAAAACCCTCTGACCATCCTTCATCACCTACACTGAGACTCGTGTTCTGCAGTTCTGTCCCCTCCACTCACTGCCACTGAAGTAAAGAGGAGGGGAAAAAAAATCCTGTAAAGTCAATCTTCCCTGCATTTGTTCATTCAAATATGGTCAGCCTACATGAGAGTTTTATTTGGAACAAAAGGACTGTTAGAGAATTAGTCACAGCCTGGGAGGCAGGAGAGGGCATTGTTTCATGGAGACAAGAAAGGCTTTGGGAAGCAGATGATTCTAATTTACCTTCTTGACTTTATTCAGCCACTTTCAAATAGATTTCTCTCCATGTGGACTGCAATGTTTGTAGCTGTACAGAGGAGGAAGGCTCACTTTTAACCCCTGGAAAAGAACAAGGCTGAGAAATAAATCCCAGAGAATTCTGCTCTTTGCTCGATTAACAAAGATTTCAACTCAGGTGACCTTCTCCAGGGAACACCAACTAACATCAAAAACTCCCTGTGAAACCATAAGTGAGGTGTTCTTGCACTTAGAATATAATGAAAAGATCTCTGTTTTGAAATTAAATTCCTCTCATGTTGGTGTTTAATTGAACTACACTATTAAAATTACTCAAAGCATTCATGTATGAAAATATTTTAGTTTATTTCCATTTTATAGGTTTATGCTCTGTCCTAACATACAAAATTTTGGGGCACAGAGTGAACTTTTCAGGCTATTTGGAGTGGGATTTTGCTTATCATATCTCAGAAAGGTTTCAGGGTTGAGAAATCAGTTTTGAATAGTCCTAGTTGAAAGAAACCTTTTGAGAAACCTTCAGGATCAAATTTATATCTTAAAAGTCAACTCTGAAAGGGGCAGCAGAAAAGAAAAAAATGTCCACCCATATTCTTTCATTTATTAAAATTGTGATACAAAACAATTCTGTATTTACATGTGTATATATTTATTTCAGGCACATTTTCCTTAGCTTCTATCTTATTTTCCTTAGTTTCCTTCTGTTTCCTTAGATAATAACTTCAAAGAAAATGGTAAAAGAGAAACTCACTGAGTGGTGACCTCTCATAATCTCACTTCTTAAAAGAGGAAAGCTGAACAAGAAGAAGGAAAGGTGTTTTACTCTGTGTTTTCATAGCTTTGTTTTGGCAACCTCCTATGAAACTCAGATGCCTGAAGAAATGTTTGAATAAGAGAGATCTTTGCTGAAATGCAACAGTTACAATTTAAGTTGTTCTTTGCCTACCAAAGCATTTTATGCAGATGTGTAAGACCTTCCCAGAGATAAATCCCACACCTTTCATTTCCATAAGTTTAAAAAAATAAATTACTTAAGTAAATCTTTCTGCTTTAAAAGTTCACAGCAGGAAGAAAAGGCAAAAACCCCAATTTGTGAGGCTCATTCTCCTTAACACACATGTAAATAGATTTCTCTCTCCCCCACAAAAACACATCCCTCATGCAAACACACATTTGGATTATTGGCTCCTTCCTTCATCCATTTCCAATCACAAAAGCCACCACTCCTCCCAATAATGATCAAAGGCATGAACACAGCAACTCCAACAATTGCTGCCATGGAGAAACCATTTAATGAAAACATGTGAATATATTTTTAGAGCCTCTTAATACAACTTCTCAACTGGAAATAAGGGGAAAAAAGCATCTCATGACCATGGGTTTGATCAAGCCCACCAAAAAAATGCTCTGCAGAGCATAATTTGAGAACCATTGTATCATACTGTAATCCACTAGAAACCAGCTAACCAAATGTAACAAATTAAGGCAAGTCAATTTAGAAGGGCAAAAATATCACTACTTGTTAGTGTACCACTGATAGACTACTCAGTGATGAGCTAAATAAGCACATTCACAATCACTTTAGTTTCCAGTAATGTCATTCAAATTAGATTGTTCAGGGGATGCTGTAAACCAGTGCTGAAGTATTGGCCTGTGCTGCTCCTTTTGAAATGACTGAAGAAACAGATAAATGTTGTTCACAACATTTTTTCTAAAAATTTGGGGAAAATACTGGGCTACCTCCTTTTTTGTCATTTGGAAATGAAGAGTAATTATACATTTTGCTGAGTTTTTGCCATTTTACCTGTGACCCGCCTCAGTTACGTTTGAACCCTTCTTAATCAAATCTGACAGAAGGTCAGATAAATAGTAATTTAAATTCCTTCAGTTTTCGTGAAAACAGTTGGGTAGGTACAGGAGAGAGGCCCTGCAAATGCCTGAACCCAACAGGAAAAGCTTCATTTGGAGCTTCCCTCTTTCAGATACAAAATTAATCAATGATGAAATATGAACTCAGAAAAGAAAATCTTTGTTAGTTCTGGTGCTTATGCAACACCCTGTGTTTTTCTTCCATTTTCACCCCATTTTCTGCCTTGGTTAGAGAATTAATGCCCCATTCCCAGCGCCTTTGTTGGGTTTGCAAGAGACGTGGAAAGCCAGAACGGACACCTTCCCTGCATGCCTGGTGGTGATAAAGATTCTCAAAAATGTGCCTTAAAGTAGCAAAAAAAAAAAAGCAGAAACTGTAAAAGATGAACTGGATGCCAGAGCCAGCAGAGTCAGCACGAACTCCACCAGGTTTGCTCCTGCTATGAGCTGCCAAGGGGCCACATCCCGTGGCTGTTCTCGGAATGAGCTCCCCGGGCTCTCACAGTTGTAAACTCAACACCCGGCTTTGGCCTGGGAATTATTTGAGGCCGGTGTAATTGCTACTCCTGTGATCCTGAACCCAAGCATTTCCTAGGCACATTCTTCCCCAAAGGAAGCATTGCTGGAATTTTTGCACTACATCACTCCAGCTATTTAAAAATCACGAAATCCTTCATTTAAAATATAAGTCTCTGTATCACTGTAGACTGCTTTTTTGACCAATATTTAACAGGCAGTGGCTTGCCCTTTCCATACTGGATGGGCTTGGTGACCTCCGATCTGCACATGCCAAGGAAGGCCCTTCTGACATCAAAACATTACTCAAGAAAATTCCTTTCAACAGCAGGTACTTTACTGACCTAGATTAAGTTGCTTGAGACGTCAAAGCCCTGAAAAAAAAAAGAAGCTAAAACCAGCCTAAATGACTTCAGGCATAAAATCTGACCAAAGGAATTATGTCAGATGCTATAAACAGAGAGGAGAGCATGTAGGGAATATGAGGGATCAAAGGGAAAATCAAGTTAGTGTGATTTTTTTTGTTTTCTCCCAACTAAAATAGATGCTCCTACTTGTTCTGATGTGGAAGGAAGCAACGGCTGTTGGCTGCCACACAGCTGACTACAGAATGCTTTAAAGAATGTTTTAAAAAGGAAAACCAAAAATGTGTTGACTGGAACACTCCATGCGATTCTGGGCTTCATTTTAAACTCCCGAGTCTCTCAGTAACAGGAATTACAAATTTACTCAGGCTCTGCAGGGCTTTCTGGAAGCAAGGCTTTGCCCAGCAGAGTCTCTGTGGAAAAGCACGTGAGCAAGTCCCAGTGAGGTGCAAGGGAAGGGACTGAACAGCTCCACAGCCCCAGCCCATGTGCTGTCACGGGGGGAGCTTCCAAAATTCCCTCTTGCCTTCGCATCATAGGTAGGGAGGGCAGGAGGATCAGCAAAGGGCAAACATCTCTCAAAGGAGAGGTCCGACGCCTTGCACTTTCAGCTTTGAATTAAATCATGTTCACAGCCACACAGTTTTTAAGGAAAACATTCCTGACTGAAATCCACACTGGTTTTTGACCTCAAAACCCTACATCTATTCAAGCACCAAAAGCAGTGGCCTGACTTTTATAGGCACTGAGCAGCTGAGGCACATTAGCCCCTTCAAAGCACCCTGGCCCTGCTCGCCACAGCCGGGGCTTCAGCAGGCAGGTGTCGAATCCAATCCCTTCACCCGGGCAGGGAGGGACTTTCCTGTCCTGCAGATTCACATCCAGGCACTTGAGAAAGGTTACATTTGCTCTGTCCTGTGGTCAGAGGCTGCAGCAGCACGGACACATCTGTGGCCCTGAGCCCAGACAGCTCCATTTTGAGACAGGACAAAGGTGGAGGAGCATTTGCGCTGGCACCTCTGCTAGGAGGAATCCAGTCAGACCAAACATTGAAACAGGTCCAGCTAATAAATGATATAACTCTTACAAATTTTAAAAATATAAGACTTTCTGAAGTGTAAAGTTAATTTTTTAGGTGTATTTCACCAGCAGATCTACTCCAGTGCCTGCAGTTTCCCCAATAGGCATTATAACACAGCTTTGCAAAGTAAGTTTTTTAATGATGAAAATGTTGAGCTAAGAGTGCCCCACAAGACGGATACTTAGAAATCCAGTTATTTTTGTAATGGACATAAATAATCCACTCGACAGGACCCTGGAAAACACTCCCAGCTTGGTTTGCTGGCTCTCCAAGCATTGCCACCAGAGGATACAGAGACTGAACAGGAAAACAATGAACTGTGCATGTCTTAGAATAAAAGGAGCATCACTCTTTCTAAAATGCAAAACTCCAGAAATTGTAGAGAGGATAACAGAAAAATCTAATAGAATATAAACTATTACATAAAACCAGGGCTCCTTGATTATACTGGAGTACTGGAGAGCTCTTTGTCAGTGGAGATCCCTTTGTCCATGAGGTTTGTAAAGTTTGTAGGTGGAAATGAGCTTGGTACCAAGCCTGTGAACTCTGCCAGGAGAGGTGAGTGAGCCAGGAACCAGCACATTTTTGGTTGGCTTCAGAGGCAATGAGAGGAGCAAAAAGGAAAAATCTGACTCCTTCCTGCTCCGTTGGCACTTTTAGAAAATTTACAAAGCACAGAGAATGGAAGCACCTCTACACTGCATTCTGATTAACAAAATGTCTAGCTCTTTATATACCCTAAAACCCCTCAAATGTGAATGCAAGGAGCATCACAGCCTCCCTTAGGGATGAGCAGTCTGTGGATGATGGATTTAAAGTGATCTGCACAGGTACAGTGACACCAAGGCAGGGCTAACGAGAGTTACCCCTTGGATCACTGCAATAACCATTACAGCACTGACACACAAACCTCAGCCCGAGGAGCAATAGGATTTCTGCTTTTCAGTTTCCAGTTGCTGAGCTCATTTCTAACTCTTGCAGAGTCACAGTGCTGTTCCCATTAAAAAGAAAACAAATGGATTCACTTAAATTGAAATATAAAATCCTTCCCCTGACGTTGTTGCCTGTGCTGCCCTCTTTGACTGAATTACATCCCAGTCTCCTGACAGTCCTTAAGGAAGTGTTTAAAGCCTGAGTCTGTGTAACACCCACTGTGAGGAAGGGGTCACCCAAGCTCCTATCTCCTACTGCTCAATTTAGTTAAGAAGAAAAAGCCTGTGCTCATATTCCAACACATGTTTCTGCTTTTAGATCTCTGGGAACTTTATGCGTCGGGGTTTTTTAAAATCTGTTCTCAGAGCAAATGTCAGTGCATTCAAAGTCCAGCCAGGTCCTGACGACCACAGGGAAATGTGAGTGCTGGGAGTGGGTGGCTGTGCAGGGCTGCCCCAGAGCCACCACCCTGGCTCCCACTCCTGCAGGGCCAGGGCTCATTCCAGCTGAAGTGTTGCTGGCTTAGCTCCTAGCTCCTAATAATTTGGCCTAATATATTCCAAATTTTGGACGTAGGTAATAATAGCTCCCCAGGCAATGACGGGAGGACTGTGCCAAGCAGTTGCCTCGGCGAAGACACCAAGGGGTGACCAGAGGGGTGGCCTGCAGCCTTGGCACGTGCCAGCGGAGCAGCAGTGAGATCTCCCCCACCCCAGCCTTCCCCGCAGGCAGCTCCCATCCCGAGGTGCTGCTCGCAGTGCTCTCATCAGAGCTGCGTTTGCCACAGCAGCACCCTCAGCTTCCAGACCAGACGAGGGCAGAAGGTTTTCTCCTACACAGCTTCAACACTTAGATGTGTGAACGTGTGTGAAAGAGCAATTTATTTAGTCCTACCCTTACAGAGACTGTGACAGAGGAGAAGAAACTGCTGCCTGTTGATGCTGCAGAGCAATATGGCCTCAATTTTTCCTACCGCTTTTCTGTCTTTATTCACCTGCTGCCTGGGACCTGCCCCTGGTTGTGTGTGTTGTCCAGCTCTCTCAAAGCAGAGTTTCTAAGTGTTATAATGAACAAACAATCCAGATTAATTAATTTGGAATCTAAACCTTTTCATGAGCCAGAGCATCCCTGAGATGGGCTGATTTTTCGTTGCTCATGAGTGATAGAGATGGGCAAGATGCTTCAGAAGTTGTTACACTCTGCTGGCACTGAAATCATATTTAATTTAGGGCCTCTATATTCAGTTTCCATCTACTTCTGCCCCAAGCACGGACACAACACTTTTTAAAATGGACATGAAAACAAACTGCTTCATCTGAAGCAACAGTCAGTCCATTTTTGTCACGGAAATGGCATAAACCCAATATAAACAGGAATAGGGAAATACTTTTGAGTATTCTGCATTTTACATCTCTCATTAAAATTAATGAAAATGAGATCTAAGAGTTCCAGAAGCAAATCAGCACCAGAGTGCTTAGAAATGACACCTAAAAAAATTAAAATACTCAAAGCACATGAGAAAATCATTTTTTCAAAGGAGATTTAATGAACTCTGACAGTTATTTGTATAATGTTTGTTATGTGGCATCACTAGGATTTTTCTACTGGTGAAGGTTAGATGAAAGTGTTTTGACAGCTCTCACTAGAGGGATGATATTTAATATAGAACAGTTTGCAAAACAGTATCAGGACCTGGGAATACCTTTTTGGTTAGTCACTGTGACCTCCAGCCCTGTGAAGAAAAAAAAAATCCTAAATTCTGTAATTTCTGGTTTTAGCAACTCATCTCACAAAGGGAAAATGACCAGAGATTTTTTAATACCCCTTTAAGGCAAAATGGTGTGTCGAAACATTAATTTTCACGGCTTACAGGAACTGAGGTCATGAAAATGGAAAAGCCCAGAACGGAATGTGAGCAGGTTGGCTTTTCAGAGGAGAATAATTAGCAAAATGGAAACATCTCTGAAATCTGGGGAGGCTCAAACCTGAAGTCACAGCAACACAAGGCACAGCACCCGTGGTGTCACCCAAACTCCAGTTAATGAGTTTGGGGCTCTCCAAGCTCATTGTCCGTCCCTCCTGGACCAAATAAGTCCCAAATAAAGAAACTCCGATGTTAATTGCATGGAAAGAAAACAAAGTGAACACAGACAAAGGATGTGGGAAACCAGCACTGCTGTTCTGGTCAAAGACTCCTCCTGAGGAGGTTCTCCACTCACCCAGGTCAATACTGCAACATTCAAGCTGCTTTCTACAAAGTGTGGGATTTTTCCTTCACACTCAGAGGCAGCTTCTGTGGTTTTCTCAACAGTCTGAGTGTGATTTTCCTTCTAGGAAGTCTGTCCCTATAGAGCAAAAGAAAGGCCCAGCAACACAGGGGCTTTAGACATACAGCTCCTGTTAATCCAAGTGGGAACTGTTTGTCCATGCCTGTCCCACAGGGAACACAGGGGTGTGTTTGTGTTTGTGTGTTTTGAGGAATCCCATGGAACATAGCAGCAGATTCAAAACTGTTCTCCTTCGGATTTTTTCAACAAAAAACATCTACTTCATAAAATTGTTTTGTAACAAAGTCAACTTTTTTTTTTTCCACCCAAGTAGGCAGCTAAAGCGTCAAAAAAAATTTAGATTTCTCCATGGGGAAAAAAAATAAATTCATACTTCCTGAAGAAAAATTATGAAAGACAATTCTTAGAAGAATTCATAGTTGTAAGCACAGATTATGGCCAACAAAATATTTCTGTGATAACCTGCATGTCTTAGCTCCAGCCTTCCACACACCTAATTTTTGGTGCTTTCCAAAAGCCAGCTGACTTGCTGGCTTCACCTGGAACAAGTTTTCTTCCCCAGAGTGCCCAGCCTGAGGTTTCCACCTCAGTTTGTGCTCCTGTGGCTGTCTGGGGACAGAGGCGTAGGAGGGAGCTGAGTGCTCACCTGCCCCTGACTGCTGGCACCCAGTGCTGCTCTGCAGCCTCCACGGGCTCTCCCCAAATTTCATTTTTCACACGCTCCAACAGCATTAAAGACAACAAGACATAAGAAAAACAGAGTAAGAATAACAACGGCAATCAAACTTGTGAAGAATCAGGAGGCGACAGTTTAAAAATTATTAATAACTGCAGGCTTGTTTTGCTATAGTTCAGCTGTATCTAAGAGAATGTGGGAGAAGGGATTTGTTGGGAGAAGTGAAGGACTAACAACATTTAGAAAAAATATATATTTGTCATTGGGAGTTACTCTTTGACTTCAAAGCATCTTCAGCCTCTTAAAAGGATTTACATTTGAGCTGAAGGGAATTTAGGTAATGGGCAGCTCTGAGAGACATCCCCTCTAGCACAGTTTTCACATATCACACAGCTAAAGAAACAATTCCTATTGAGTTTCACAGGATGATTTATCATCTCCTGTATCCAAGCCTCTCGCTGGCTCTTTAACATTCACTACACACTTTGTGAAACTGTCTAGAAAATGAGAGAACTGACAAATGGTCCCCCTGTCCTGTCTGGAACTCACACTTTGCCTGTAGCCTCTTCCAAGCCGAAACACAGATTAAGGAATTCCCAGTTTCCCATGAAGTTACGTCAATGCTTTCGGTGCCGTTTTCCAAGCACAGGAGCACAGACATGGGGTTTATAGGAACTGGAGTAAAAGACAAGGAGATTTTAGGACAAAGGAATGTTCCAAGGAAGGGAAAAAACCACTGAAAATACTTTTTTAAAAATAGAAATTCAGACATTTTGCTAAAAGGAATGCCTGAGTCAGAGCCCAGACTTCTACCAGCTAAACTACATTTCAACAACAGCTGAACTACTCAGCATAGGGATAAGATATTAGAGGGGATCTCAGACCAAAACACAGAGTCAAACTTATCCATGCATTGGAAAAAATGTAGCAGCTTCCCAAACTCACATCCAGACTACTCATCTTGGCTTGCACCACGCAAGTGTTCAACCAGAATTAAACTCCTCCTAAGTACCACAAAACCAAGAGGTACCACGTAACAACCCCAAGAATCTGCTTTTAGAAACACCACCATGAAGATTTTTTTTCTTTCTTTTTTTATGGAGGATATTTATCCATATAAGGAAAGAGGGCCCAAATTTCATTTTAGGGTAGTGGCCACATGCTGACCTGGTGTAAACTCAGGATGTTTTCACTACTTCAAAGAGCTTACTCCAGGTTTACAATTCTGAATATAAAATTAGAATCAATGTGATTTGTGGCTAATATTTCACCTCTGAGTGCTTTTGTGGAACGACGTCGTTCTTCTGCCTCACGGAGTTTACGGATCAGATAAAAGGCGCTATAAAAATACATTTCAGAAGATTTACTGCGGTGATACACACTTTTCTGCCAACTCTTTCTTCTCAGCTGACAGAATTTTCCTTTCAATCTAAGCAAAAAATCACCCTGAGAGAAGTCACTTTGCCTGAAAATGTTCACTGTTTTAGTTAAAACCTGAAGATATTTTTGTAATGTTGGTTTTATCCCAATCTTGAAGTGATTTTACCTGTCTCTGGGATTACCCAGCTGGGGTTCTTTAAGCACTTTAGGGCTTTTTAGGCACTTTGAGGCTGCTCTGCAGTAGTGCCTGTGTGCCTGCTCCTGCCCCGCGTCAAAAGCTGGGTGGATCTATCTCCCACCCCCACTGCTGCCCACCTTTCACATGGGAAGACCATAATTTAGTTTGGGATTTTTCAGTATCTCATGCACCCGGACACAAAATTTTTAAATGCTTTACAAGCTCAAGTGAAGGCTCATTACGTAAAGTATAGGGAGAGTAAATTAAAAAGTAAATTCATATTTTTCCTACTTTTTTGACAACCGCTGATTCCTTGCCACCTGTCAAACTTCAGAGTTTTCAGTGGTTCTGGGGAGAGTCAGAAACAAAATTTCCAGGAAATTTAAAATTTGCTGAATTCTTAATAACTGAACCAGACAGCAGCAGACCTTATCAGCCCCCTGATTTCTTCTGAAGGAATACCAAAAGGCAGCTTTTTCCCAGCTACCGTTTTCACCAGCACCCACAATTTTTTTTGTGTGAGGCACTCCGAAAAACCCAGTGAGATTTAATGCGACTTAAATGCTTAAGTGTTTAAATATTGTGGATTAATTCTTGTGGCTTAATACCAGATTAAAAATAAACGTGCTCTTCGTGGCCTTCCTGGTGTGTCACCAAGACTGGTTTGAGTTTTTCTCGGCTCTTTTGTTTCTTGTTGCTTGTAGATAGCACTTAGGAAAACACATTCCCAGTGGCCCCACAGACTTAAATATCCTTTTGAAACGGAGGATTCCCTCCTCCTTTTCAGCCTGGGGCAAATCTAAGTGATAATGTGAAATACCTGCACAGAAACTGGCATCTTTGCTCTCCCTAAACTGCGTGTTGCACCTGAGGGCAAAACAGAGGTGTGTGCGCAATGCAGAGCACTTTGGCAAGGATCTGAGGTTTCAGCCTCATCATGTGATGAGTCCTATTGATTCATGAGGGCAAATTAACTCTCTCAGCACCAAAATGACACCTCCTGACCACCGGGACACTAATTCTGGGTTTAGGAGCAGGAGTGGGTGCAGGGGATGGACGGGGAAGCTCCTGAGCTTGGCCCCAGGGTTTGGAAAGTGGGAAGGGGGCTGTTCTGCACGCCCTTGGGGACTGTGCTTGCCTCTCATCTGGGAGAGAGCGTGAAACATCATTTACTCTGAATTTGCATCCAGACCTTGTCCTACATTCCGGTGGGTGTCAGGCTGGGCGCAGGCTCAGGGCTGGTTAGGGACAGAGGAATGCATGGCCTTCGGGAGGCTTGCCCTGGTGGCAATGGTGTGAACTGGCTGTTTTGAGGAAAAAAAGTGTGTTGGGCAGGTGCTTCCCAGGCCCGTGCCCTCCTCCATTGCTGCCAGCTCTCCTCCTCGTGGCTCCAGAGGCTCCTCACACGGGTTTGGTTTAGCTCAGGAAACAAAAATCCCAACAAAACAACTGCATGGATGGAAAACTGAGAAAAAACGAGAGTCATGGGCAAAACCTACACTCTAAAGCAGTGCTTCTGCTCCAGTGCCATTACTGCAGCTCTGGAAGCACCTGATGGAGATAATCTTTGGGAGCTGTGTAAGACTCCTGCAGTGCAAGAGAGAATTTCTGCTGGCTTTTAGCCTCCTTAAATGTCCCTGCCCGTGATCTGTAAGGTCCCTTCCAACCCAAACCATTCTATGATTTTATTTCAACAGCCAAGATGTGCCCCACTGGCTGCGATGAAAACAGAATGAGATGGGGCTGCACGTGTTCCAGGGCATCCTTTTATACAAAAATCTCTCTCTTTTTTAGGGGCACTGATGTGTTTGGATTTCTGGGATCTTTCAGCAACCGTCTGAACGTGATCTGAATAAGAAAGGCTATTTGAAGTAAGAATTCTGTGAAAGATAAGATCTCAATCCAAGGCTCAGTGAAGGTAGTTAAGGCCAGTTAACTCCAATGGGCCTCGAATCACCCCCTTGTGAAAAGAGCTCTGACACCAGGGATCCCATGAAAATACCAAATCCAACGGGAGGAGAAGGAGGATTTCAGAGCAGTTGGCTTCCTTGAGACATTTCTTCATTTTCCCCAGTGGCCTAATTCACAGAGACATTAAGAACATGCAATATCGTGGCAAGTGGAAGACAGGATTAATCTCACACACCAGCAAAGGGATCGGGAGCAAGAGGAGAGAAAACTTGGCCGGAGTGCAGAGCCCAGCTGGGCTGACCTGGCAGAAGAGCAGACCTTGAAGCCAAATTCAACGTTAAATTGTTCCCTCTCCTGCTTGCTTTTACACCCTTTGCTTCCTGCTTAACCCTCATTGCAGAGAGCAATTTGGAGCAGAATTCCGCTTTCCCTCGATTTTACCCAGAGGACTCCAAGGTAGATGCCAGCCCTGGATGTCTGTGCTCAAACTGGGCGGCGTTGCCCACGGTGGTGCCGTGTTTTCTGTGAACAAAACTAAGACACATTTCCTTTGCTTTTGCAACATAAGACGGCTTCAAATGCTGCTTAGATCCCAGTCCTCAAAACCCAAGTCGACTGCTCTTTTCTTTCTTTACGAAGTGATAATTATGACAATATGCAGCATTGTGTCTCTGCGACTTTCATAACCAACTTCAGTGTTTCTAATGTAGCTTCAGATTCGTTCTTTCCCCCATCCACCCAAGAAGCAAAGGCAAAGATAATTTAGAAATCTTTAGGGCTGTTTACATTTGGAATGTTCATGGGAAAACGGCTTTGAAATGAAAATACATTTTAACAGGAATGTTATTGTTTAGTGCTGTTCTGCTAAACATGGCTTAAATACGCTCAGAGTTTGTGTCTTTATTTATGGATTTGATTGGCAATTTAGGAAACCACCATTGGTTATTTGAAGAGGGTGTTTATTTAGTGTTACAGTTTTGGGTCAGTTCCCCTCAAAGGAAACTTCAAGCATATAGAATGGCAAACTTGACAAATCATGTCAACACTTGGAATTGGACACTGCTTTCCATTAACTCTTGGGTAAACTAAATATATCTGCCAGGGACACTTTTTGTTAAGTGATTATCAACATTGTGCTCTACTAGGGAATCCTGACTGTGGCATTTTCAGCTTTAAAAAACTCTTAAAACTAAGTCAGAATAAAGAGAGAAGAAATGCACTAATCTGGGGGGCAGAAGATGTAAGGCCAGGTTTGAAAAGATGTTTGCCCGTGTGAATCCAACACAGTGAGAGCAAAGGGGGCAGGTCTGTCCTGGATTTGAGTTCAGAGGGATTAAAGGACAGTTTCACCCAGGTTGTTGGAATCAGCCAGAATCTGGCATGCACACCACTTACACACTTCTGCAAAATCTGCTGTCTGACCCGATCTAGCTCTCAAAACCTGTCCTCAGCCCACGTGCCTGGCCTCACCCCGCCATTGCATCACCCCCGACTCCTCTGCCTGTGCTGGGGTAGGAGGGGATGGCTGAGTTTGCAGTCGGTGTCTGTTGTGCTGAGAATGCTCCCGAATGCCTCTGTAAGAACACAGGGAAGGAAATACTTAATTTCTGAGCCCTGAACGTGGGTTTCACACCCACGGCACAAAAAAGATGCTAAACCCTGCCACAGACATTCTGCACACACCCTGGCAGAATACTGAAGACACTTGGACGACCCAGAGCACAGCAAGATTCCCAAGGACTCCAGGAGCTTTCAGGGCTAGGCAGGAGCTGAGATGGAAGTATAATTTTGGTTCATTGCTCTTGTTTGTCTTAGGCAAGCTGAACAGTTCCCAACACTGCACGGGGAACACCTCTGGCCAGCGTAGCAGGGCTTTAAAACCCGTCCGCAGGTACCAGCACCAAATGCATTTTCTAGATTTGGTTCCCAGTCCTTACATCAGCAGGAAAGGCTGACAAGGCTCTCAAAACTGATAGGAAGTATCTCAGTTTACCTAATCAAGGAAGTCACCCCTGAGTACAAATGAGCTCTGAACCAAGTCCCAAGTGATTTGACAGAACAGCAGCAATCTCCAAAGCAAACAGGCTTTGTTGAACTCAAGAGCTACAAAACACTGTAGAATACAATTTATTTGACAATCACAATTCCTCTTCCCCCACACTTAACCTTGGGAGGACTTCTGAGAGCTCTGGACATTTTGTTGGAGAAGTTTCTACTCCAAGTGACCGACTTCTGGGTCACACCACCTCCAGGCTAACCCCAGTTTATCTGGGAACCTCGGCTGGAGGTTCCCCAAGAGTCTCTCTGAGATCTCTGTGGTTTCCGAGCTCCGTCAGACTCGGATGATCTCTCAAACTGCTTTTGTACAGCACTTAGGTACTTTCCACATCTGGCCCTGAAGCTGGAAGTGTGTGAGGCTCAGCTCCACTAAAACATAAACTGAACTTTTATGAACCTCATAAACAAAGAATAAAATAAAACATAAAGTCTCTGTTGGTTTGCCTGGTGATTTTATTTATTTATTCATTACCCTCACATTAAAAAAACAAAAATTATTTTAAGTTCCCTAACTTCCTGAGAAATGTGGAAAACCAAATCACTGGTTTGGTTTTGAAGCTGCCATTTATTTCTTAACATCCAGGACACACCACTGCAGACATTTTCCATATTGCTTAGTTAAACCATATTCCTGTACTTTCCAAAATGCATTTTTATTCTGCCTTTGGCAGGGTTCCTGTAAGTGATCAGAATTATAATTCAGGCAAACTCTGTTGAAACTCAAGAGTAAAACAATGGATCTTTAGGTCTCACTGTGGTCTCCGGACACCTGGAAATATCCATTATATTTGTAAGTGGTACACACTTACTATAAACTGCACTTCCCTCAGGAAGTGCATGTGAACAATTGTCCACAGGCAAATATTTTAAACCCTTCTACATTAGAGTCTCTGAAATTCAGTAAATCCTGTACTTTTTTCTCCTAAAATCTCTCTCTGCCAACACCATGGTTGTTTCCAGATGCTGAGGATTTGTACAGCTCTGTCAATATCTGTTGCTTCTGGAAGATGCTCAGCCCTGAATGTCCCAGTCATTCCAGCTGCTAAGAACCAACACACAACACAAAGCTCCTGAATTTCCAGATGCACAGTTTTGTTTTTGACCATTCAATGGGTTTTGGAGCCCAAAAGGTTTTGTCCTTTTTATCTGAACTCTCTGTCCCTCCCCTTATCATTCACCTTTTAAAGTCTGAGCCTTACAAAGACAGTTCCTTCTGGTATAAAACTTTCATTCATTCATGTTTGGTTTTGCCAGAAATCTGCTCTAGCTCTCTACAAATAATTCACTTTTCCTTCTCTGTCACACAAAGTAGAGCACAAAGCTGCAAGGCAACAGCTCTGCACTTCCCGAGTTTTCTTCCCACAGACAGGCCCAGAAGGGATCCCAAGCCCCAGAGCACTTTGTCTCCTCTCTCAGGACAAGGACACACGAGTTCACAATGAACTTGCAGGAATCTGGGAGCTCCATGCCCTGGTGAACATCCCCAGCTGCCTGCTGGAGTTCAGCTGGAAGTCCCAGCACTTTCTAAGGATGAAATGTAATTTAAAATATCCAGTGCTCTTCACAAGGATGTACAGATACCTATCATGCAAATTTTAAAAAGTCCCCAAAGGAATTGCCTGAAGTAGTTAGAGAAGCTGATGAAGTGTAATAACCATGGAGATTTTTCCTTGCTCCACAGTGGCTGCCTGAGCTCCTCACAGCGCCAGGGATTTCAGAGGAGCAGGATTGCACTGGAACTCACCTGCTCTGCTGCTGGGAACAGAGACTTGGTGTGCCCAAAAGCAGAAAGCAGTCCCAAGAGTGCCACAGCACGCCTGTGCCCGGGGAGCTGGGTATTGCTCAGTTTTGTAGCCAAGGCCTTAGGGAGCCATCTGAAAATCCTCCTTGATATTTAAAGCAGCGGCAAATTAGCCCAGAAATGTTGGTACAACGAGCTCTAATACATCAGAACATTTCTCACAGGTTATAAAGAGCATGAACATTTTGCAAACAGACTAATCTTAGCTCATGCAAAGCTAATTTCAGTATGAAAACTGGGGGCACCAAACTCTGTCACCACTAAATTCCATTTTGATTCAAAATGACATCTCCTAAAGAAAGATCACAACTGACCATAACAAACACAAGACAGTAAAATAAATAATGCTATTTCTAGGAAGGAATTTATAGTCCTGAAGTCATTTAAGAACAGAAAGAAGGTCAGGAAGAAGGATCACATTATAAACTGAAAGCTATTCTGATCTAATGAATGGCAAGGAGACATTTTGGCCACCTCCTAGGGAGCTCTGATTATGGCCACTCAGCAACCTCTCTAGGTGGTGGTTAAAACATCTTGTTTCTATTCATTACTTCAGCGGTGTATTCATTCCACAACAGAGTTTAGGAATCCCTCGCTCCTCCCCTGCAGCACCCCTGGTTTGCAAATATGTCCTCCACAAGCAAAAAAAAAAAAAAAAAAAAAAAAAAAAAAAAAAATCCAGATTTGTACTTCAACACACCTAAATCTTCATTTTTGCTTTTTTTTTCCCCCCATTCCCTCCACACTTCAAAAATTGCAGTGAAGCCTCTGTGTCTGAGAGGAGTGAGGTGATGCTGGAGAAGGTGGGTCAGAGCCTGGCCCCCAAAAGCAGGAGAGGGGCAGGACTGTGAGCCAGGAGCAGAGGCACTCTCCTCCTTCTCGGCCCTGCTGTAAAGCACTGCCCAGGGCCTGGACACCGGGCACAGGAGAGGACGGAGCGGCCCCAGGCTGCCGAGGGCTCTGCAGCTCTGAGCCGTGCGTTCTGCGCCTGTCGGGGCCAACGCGTGTGCAGAGCAGTGAGACTGTCCCGTGACACAACAGACGTCCTGACCCCCTGCTCTGCCCCTTCCTGTCTCCATCTCCGAGCGCATCTCACAGCTTCAGCCAGTGCATCCTAACTGTGCCCTGGGGTAGGTGTTGCTCCTGTTCCCATCCCTTCTCTTGGAACAAAACCTCCCTGGCTGTAAATCTTCTTTTCACTTCCAGCCCCGAAGTGTCCTGGCGAGTTCCTGCTCTTGCACTAACATTTGTCATTTAGCTTAAAAGCACTCCCTCCCCCTTTTATCTTCCTCAGCAGAACCAAGAGAGAACAAACCCAGCTCCCTTTCACATTCATATTGCCAACACAAACACACCAAACTCCTTGCCTCACTGCTGCAAATAAAGGTTCTCAAATCCTAGGAATAGCTCTGATCCAGTGTGAATGAATCTTCCCTAAATCCAGGGCATCAGGAAGGTTCACAGCACTCACAGCTGACACAAATAGGTGACAACCTTCACCTCTCCATCACACACCAGGACCCAGGGCTCAGCCTCTGCTCCTCAGCTCCCAGCCTCGGCTCCAGGATTTCCCTGGGAAGAATGCAGACAGGCGCCAGGCAGCGGGGCTCTGCCGAAAAATTCCCCAGCCCCTCAGCTGAACCTTTAGAGATGTTAAACAAGGCCTTTGAAAATCTGCCCTGCATGGAATTATCCCCAATTTCACAGAGATTTTGGGAGCAGCATTGTTGCACCTTGTCCCAGTCAGGCTGGCGTGTGCTGGCCGCTGCAGTGGCTGGTGATGTAAATTTAGTGCAAACACAGGCAGATGCAGCTTTTCTGATTAAAAGTGTGTGCTAAACAGCATGTATAACACCTCAGCTGGAGGCAGAGAAGCAGGTATGTTATCAAGTCCACCTGCCTGAGACACGTCGCTATTTAAAAAATATTTTGCCGTGCCTGAAACCAGAAGATTCCTCTTATGCCAGCAGGAAGGAAAAAATCGGCCTCTGTGAGACCATTGTAACCACATTTCCACAAGGTCAAGAGACATTTCTGTCTGCAGTACCACCTGCCTGTCATGATAAATAATTTTTGTTCTGATTTGTGAAGTTTGCTGCCATGGGAATGAGCCCATTTGCTCCTTAATGTGTATAAGATGTGCTGCATGACACAGAATTGGCAACACAGGGCCAGGGTCCGAGAGCTCCTACATCTGTCCTCAATATTTCACTCCTTCGAGATGTCAGCTTTCCAAGTGCAAGGTTACCAACAGTACTGATCCCTGACCACGGCGTTACCTTAAGGTCCAGGCACTAAAGAAACCTTAGTACTTACACCAAGGACTTCTCTCCAGCAGAGACCACGTCTGTCACTGAGAAAAATGCAATCAAAGCTCTTGCTTTTAAAACAGATGCTCCAAACCCATCAAATATTGTAAAAATCTTGGTATCTCACACATCTCTATAGTCATGCAGAACCCTCATATCGACACTGCTGGGCTTAATGACAAAATACTTTTGTAAAGAAAACATTTCTAGGTATGAGGCCATGAAGTTGTGTGTGAGAGGAACGAGGTTGCACAGTTCTGCATTTGGGTGTGTGCACCCAACTGGGAGCACCAATATAGCCCTAAGGAAGGTGCATCAGGATGAGATTTTGGGGACTCCGCAGTGCCAGCTCAGACTTCTCTCCTGATGTAAATCAGGCCTAAAATTTCCCATAGAGACACCTCTAGTCCAGGGCAGAATATCTGTGAAAATATCAAAATTAAAGTGCAAAATCATTGTGTGTAAAACTGTTAAGAAAAATCACACCACAAAAAAGTGGTTGCTATGATTTTATAACCATTAATTGTATGTGGGCAGTATTAAGATAATAAGAGCCACTCTGATGGTTGTACAGGTGTTTGTGGTGGGGTTTCAGACATATTACCACACTTACAGAGAAGAAATAAGAAATGCCCAGCTGCTCTCTGCCTTACAGCATCTCTTCCGAACATGGAGACCTGGCTGGTGTCACACTGGATGCCACAATGCCCAGCAAAACCCCAGTTGCCAAAATCCCTGAGACTCACCCAGGATTATGTACAAAGGTCCATCTGTTCCCATCTTAAGCAACATTACCTCGAGGATGTTGGAAAATAAAGGTTTGAAAAACCTAAGGAGAAATATTCCAGGTATTGCATCTGCTTGTGTAACCTGGCAAAATTTTCCAAATGCAAATCCTCTTAACAACGATCTCAAACCTTTTTTGAAGTTTGGGAACTGTTTTTTTCGCTGTTCCCTGAAGATCAGGAACACATTCACATGGGTGAAGCAATCCTATATGTCCTGATCCACCAAAATACAGGGCTGAGCATGTTGTTGAGTTTTTTGGACTGTGGTTTTCCCTAAACTGGGTTTGTATCTCACTGCGCCACTCACCTGCCCTGCCCTGAATGCCCAGCACTGGGGTCTTCTAGGACAGTGAGAGCAGCACTTGTTGGGCGAGATGCTGCAGCAGATGCTGGGTAAACCTTGCTGAACCTCTCCCATTTACTGATATCCTGATTGTTGCCATCCCAAAGACTTTCCTTTCATTCTTACTGAAAACTGGCTTCTGAGAGGGTGATTTTCACTGCAGTAGCAAGCTTGAGGTTGTGCATTAATAGGATTTACATGATTTTATCCAGCCAATAATATTTTTGACATATGTACTGATCTTCCATTCATGCCAGCCTTTTCCCCAGCCCCATCCCATGGTGCCTGCAGACAGCACAAGCCATCCCGTGTGGATGCACCACCACTCGCTCCTGCTCTCTTCCTCTCCCTCCCCCAGACATTCTTTGACATGATTAGTGGCTAAATCAGATTCTTTAATTGAAAGAAATATAACTGAACTTTCTTCTGTTGGGAATGTGCCAGAGGCCACATCATAAGCAATGTCAAAGAATATTGGAAATGATCTGGACCTCTGACATTTGTGTTTAGCGATTCAGCATGCCCCAGGTGGTTTGTTTGGGATCGGAATTTGTCACTGCTGTGAGGAGATAGTCTGTGGTGGTTGGGGCTTAAGGATTGCTGCAAAGAGATATAAGAAGATATGTTTAAACAAGTCACTGGAATGCTTTGCTTTAATCTCCTACAACGTTTTGTACAGCCATGTCCAGGAGGATTTCTTTGTGAGAGACATCCAGCGTTGCCTTGTTCTCTCTGGGCTGGCAGCAATTTTAAAAATACCCATTTTTTAGAGCACCTTGCAGCTCAGTTAGGAAAGACTGAAAAGCAGTAATCTCATTTAGTGTTCATGCCACTCCTTTGTTTTCCATCCCATCTTCCAAACACCAGAACAATTGTCAGTTATTCATTGAACCTTCTTCCACAACTGTGCAAAACCTAAGTCATATACGGGATCCCACAAGTGGGCCTCATGTTACACTTTTCATCTGAGATTTACATCTCCCAGTGTATTTGTCTTCTCAAAGAATCACTGGGCTGGAATGGCTCTCCAGAGGTCACGAAATCTGTGCCCGTGCCCTGAGGATCTTCACGTACAGCACAACCTTCTGGAACCATCCAAGCTCTGAAATGTTTGAAGTCTAGACCAACCTTGTTACATTTTCACTTGCTTCTCTAATGTTTTCAGATTTCTCAAAAACATGCAGTGCACACTCTCCAGGGTTTGCAAGTGGCTCATCCCTGACTCCTAAGTACAACCCCCGCCCAGAGACCCTGCGTGGGGTGGAACCCTCGAGGATTTGTAGGTCGCTGTAGATTTAAACAATAATGCTTCTTATACTTAGGACTACTGCAAAGCCAAGCAGTTAAATTTAAAAAAATATTAAATCCTTCCTATGTTACACGAAACTCACTTCCCAAATCCATGCATATTTTGGACAGAAAACGTGTTTCCCAAGAGTCCCGTTCTTGAGAGCAGCAGTTCTCTGTTGTGTTTGTGCTTGTCTTTTGGGGCCTCTACTGTCAGCTTCAAAGGAATCATTGTTAATTGTTCAGATTGATTCCCAGCTATGTTTGATTTATTGCTGTGTGATTTACCGAGCTGCTGCTCTCCCCGTGCAGCTCAGGTGCTGGCTGACAGGCAGGGAGCTGCCCTCGCCACTCCCCCGGAGAAAGGGAGATGCTCCGTGGATACAAAGAGGCTTTTTCTGCACAGCAGCTGGAGACCACCGACTGCCTGCTAGGGGAAACCCTCTGACACCTCCTTATTGCCTCCAACAGCTTAAAGAGGGGTCTCCCACAAATAAATCTTTGAAATGGAAATGTGAAAACACGCGTGGTGGAAGGCGCGCAGCTGCACACCCTCACCCTGTGCACGCACTCAAAGAGCTCAAGAAAATAGGGATTAAATATTTTCAAAGTTTGGCTAAGGCGTTTGCAGTATTAACTTTTGTAGCTGCGTATTCATTTGTAAAATGAGGCAACAGGTAAAGCATGTCCTGAGCAGGAGGTTCACAGCTCCCCTCACAGCAGGCAGGTCTCACATCCAGTCCTGGTTGCAGCATCCCTGAGTTTGCCAGCTCTGTGCAAATCCCCAGCTGTACCAAGCACATGCCTGCTTGGAGCTCCGTCACCTTCCACAAGTGCCCCGTTTTTGTCAATCCTTGGGAATGTCACTGGATAAACGTTTTGTATTCAAATTGTGTGGGGTTTTAGCTTACAGCTGTGATTGTTCTACCTTGTGAATGCGCTCTGGTCTGATCTGGGAGCACCCACTTAAGCTGCCCTAAAATCATGATAGAAATCATTGGGAATATGTATTTTGAGGAGTCTTTTATGATGGCTTTAATTACTTTATATTTACATTATCTGCTCTTGTATAAATCTATGTTTTGCTCTCCTTTTTTCCCCCACAGTCAAACCACTTGTGACTGAAGTACAAAACAGAGCTATAACCATTTTACTTGCAGGCAACATCCCATAAAGTTTTAAAGAGATTTAAAGTTACAGATTAAATGCTCATATAGCACTCATGTTGTTGACACCCTTCTCTTTCCACCAAACAAGTCTTTATTAAAGACTTTATTAAGTACAAACAGGGGCAAATAAGAGCACATGTTTTTTCTGTCCTAATCCGATGGAGTAGAAATGAACTCCTCCAGGAAAAATCTGCAGAGAGAAATTTCTTGCACAAGAACAGAGAGATTGTAGGAAGAACTAGGAGACCCTGTTGCAAAGTCAATGCAAGATGGACAGCAGACCCCAGAAAAGGGGGTCACCCCTTTTTACAGCCACTGCACTAATGGAATTATGCACAGAGGTGGCTCTTATGCACGGCTGGTGTGGGGAATCAGGGCAAATCCAGCTAGGTTTCATCAGGGCTCTGGAATAATGAGGGAGTTCATGATATTGGATAAGAGCACACCTGAAATTAGGAGTGAGAGATGAAGAACCAAGTGTAAACTGCCTGGGCAAGCTAAGGTCAAACCCTTGCTAGGGGCAGGCTGTGAACGCCCAAGTCTGTGGCATTTTGGGGACTCCAGAGTGGGAAGCTGGTGTGGTCAGGAACAGGGCCCTGGAAACAGTTCAGTCTTGCAGTGCCACACAGCACCCCAGCCTCCCTCTGTTAGCTTTAGATTCCTTTGTTGTCTTGTCTTATTACCCCTTAAATCAGGAGATACCCAAAGACGAACGTCCGCGATCGCAAGCAATAAACGCAAACGGGAGCACAGAGCGGCCCTGAGCCCCGGCTGCTCCTGGCTGCGGCCTCGCCCTTCCCAAGGATGACTCCACACGCCGAGATGCCAGTCCCTTAAAACCACAATGTCCCCGGGACCCCAGACCTCGCTCTCTGCCCTTGTCCACTGCGATCCTCCTCACGCAGCAAACACGGCCGTATGGTGTGAGCCTCGCAGCGCCGAGCGCGGAGGGCAGCCGGGTGACAAGGATAGCTGTGGACAGGGGCAGTGGCTGTGCCCAAGGGACGACTCCATTTAAAAGATAAAAATGTACAGCTTATGCTCGAGATCACCACAGTGGCATCTGGTAACGTGCAGAGCTGTGTTGCTGTTTGTAGGTTTGGGTTTTGGGGTTTTTTTTTTTTTAAGCCCTCGTGCCTTGTTTTGGTGATGAACAAATGTGGGTGGGACGCAAATGCGTCCAGGTGGGGACGGCTGAGACTGGCAGCAGAGGTCAGTTCACAAAATAACAGCTGGGCTGGAGCTTCTGCCAAAATTCAGATTAGTTTAAGGAAAGGGAGGCATTTTACAATTCTCCTTCAGCCCAGATTGAAATACCTCTGACAACATAGGAAGCTGTTGGAATGCCTGTTCTGATTCATCAGTTTAAATGGAAAGTTGATGTGGACTTGGGAGCAGGAGTGACAGGGTGGCAGTGAAAGCCACCGAGGCTGACCACAGCCAGAGAGGGGAAACGTCCCACAGCACAGCCACAATGCCACCACCAGCTCCATTCTCCAGTCCCAGTAAGGGGCTGGACCCTGCAAGGATCTCTAAGCACTCAGGCCATGGCTTTTCTCCTACCCATCAAAGTAGCCTCACCCTGTGCTTGGACACCTGAGAGAAACATTTACAGGGAGTGCCCACAGTAATTCCCCTTTGTTTTGTGCAAAATGCTGGCTCTATCACTGATAAAGGATCTTCACAGAAGCCATGGGCAGCAAGTGGGTTTGTTCACCCCTTAATGTGATCACAACGGTGGAATTAGACTTGGAGCAAGCTCATGAGAAAAACTCAACTGTTTCTACCCCAGCATCCCTATCAGGCAGCATTTGATTAGGAACACCTCAAAAAGGCGTCACATCCCTGTCGTGTTTCAGCCTCAGGTGGTGTTTGGGGAAGAAGCAGTCTGGACATTCTCTTCCAGCCTGATTTGCCTTTCTTTTACTCTTTTGTAACAAAAATAGGATGGGTTGGAAATGTGTTCATTTTGCACACTTCCACACATAACACACAGACCAGTAACACAGATTTGGGTGCAGGATAAAGCTCACTAAAGCAAAGAAACTCCTGTGCTGTATCTCATTGTGATTCTTCTGTAGTTACTTATAAAATTATTTAGGAATAACTGCAGCTGCAGATGCCTGTAAAAGACTTGATGCAAAAAAACCCTGCTGGATGAACCATCGTCTGTTGAAAAGTGAAAGGCTCTCCTGTGAAGAGGAGGAATCATACCTGGCCTTGTCATAACTAAATATGTGAAAGACACCAGCAATGCAGCTTTAATTGTGTCCTGCCTCAGCACTACAGGAAATGCAGTCTGTAAAATAACCAGCTAAAAGTCAAGCCTCAGCTTCACCCACAGGCACCACATCTGCAAGTTCTGAGCCCTGGCAACACTAGAAGTCTATTTCTGCAGCTCTAAACAGACAGCAGAGAAGGACCAGGTATTTGTCTTCACTTCTGCCTTGGGAACAGGAGATTTTGTTTGCCACAAGGCTGCATTTTGTTTCAAAATCACCCGACAAACAGGATCGCTGCTGTGTGTTATCACAATGGGATGCAAAAGCAAGATCTTCAAAGCACAACTTAAATAATTTTAGTCTTAAAAGAGGAGTGGAGGGAAACTACGATAAGCATTTTGCTAGGCATGAAGTGTTTGGTTTCTGAAAGGCAGTGCTTGCCATTAATATGGACTATTAGAAGCCACAGCTCTCAGCTTTCCACACTTCCATGCAGGGTACGCTCTTCCCAGATTGCTGGTACAAACTTTTTGGAAAATGGCATTTGTTGCTCTGAATGCTTTGTGAAGCTGTTGTAGCTGGAGGGGCAAGAGGAATTTTTTCCTTTGTTTGCAAGGCTTCCACAATCCTAAATAAGCATTGTCTATAGCACTGTCTGTGTTGCCATGTCTTGTTCCCACCCACTTCCATGGCAGAAGATTCCTTCAGTTCAGAGCAGGATCTCCAGCAGCCAAGAAACTTTAAACTTCATGTAAAATGAGAGCCACAAATCACAGCCCAAACTCAAACACATCTCAGGGAGTACATGTTCCCGAGCTGCTCTCTCTCTGTGCAGACAATAGATACCCTTTTCTGAGTTATAGCCACGGGGCCTGATCCTGCAAGGTGCTGAAAGCCACCAAAGGTCGAGGGGGATGAGGACTCTCAGGGGTCTTGGCACTTCGTGCTGCTCACGGCCATCTCAGCAGAAAGAGAATAGAAATGGACAAATTTAACTTTGCCCTTAGGAGTTTTATCTCGCCTGCTCCACTCCCTGACTCCCTGAAAGGCATCTCACCGGGCTGGCCATTTCTCCAGATCTTGTTTTAATTATTTAAGTTGAACTAGAAGAGTTTTTGTCATTCCTTTTTGTGGAACACTCTGTACTTGGGGGGCCTCAGCTGGATATCCTGGGTTATGCAACCAATGGTTAAAGCTATTGTTTTCAGAAAGAAATTGCATGAATCTCATTAAATGCACTCTGATCAGGGGAGGCGGGATGAGTCTTTACAACTGCATTTGGATCCAATCCTATTGTCCTAGATAGGGCTGCCTGCCCTCTTTTCTGATTTAGTCTTAAAGAAACTATTGTGCAGCCTTAATTAATTTCATATTGGATCATATTATCACACTGCAACGCTTGGAGATGCCTTCAGCTGGTGGAGAATTGCTTCAGACCAGGAGAGGGCAGCAATTTCCCTGACAAACTGAAAGTGCAGCACAATGGTTTATTTAAAACAGGTTTGACAAGGTACAAACAATCCAAAGGGCACTAGACTTGCTGCAGTGTAAGTTAGAAATTGAAAAAACCCAAAAACCCAAAAAACCACACATGCAAGAAAAAGGTTTGTCACTCATTACCCAGCTATTCAACCCACAGGTGTATAAGTACTGCAGGCTTTATTGGCCTCTTGACTTTGATAGTGTGGAGCATTTGTTATCAGTCTTAAACACTTTATAGCCACTATGATGGACTACAGCCCACGTTCATGAAGGAAGAGAACCAGCATGTCACTTCTCCTTGCCTCCAACCCCCAGGATTTATGTACATAAGCACAATTGGTACTGGAAGTTCTTGTTCTTCAGCACATCAAAGTGGACCAAAAACTAGCCTTCAGTCAGGAGCCATCCTACAAGCCAAACTAACTCCTGATGCAATTTTATTTCATTTTTGCCTGCTGTGAAACACTTGCAGAAAGGCTTGATGACAACAAAACATTCTGCTCTTGCTCCTGATCTGTTTGTCTCAGTAATATTCACCCTCTCCCTTCATGGACACGAGCCATTAATTGGCTTCTACTCTGAGCAGATTGTTTCATACAGAAAAGAAGATTATTCTCCGAATTTCCTTGTAGCCATATTGATTTCCCATTGCTCAGTAAGAAAAGAAAAGAAAACCAAGTTACCCTCACTCTGTGTGACAGGTAAGGCCCAGCTGGTGGCAGCAGCCAGGGCACACCCGAGATGTTGTCTTTGGCTGTGCAGAGCCAGGACTGACAGCCCGCGGGTCCCATCCAGGCCTCTCCATCCCCGGATCCCTCCCCAGAGGCACTGCAGGAAGGAGGAGATCCCTCAGCTCCTTCCAAGAACAATTCACCTCTATGAGGGGTCAGAAACGAAGGGAATCAGGGTTAGGTGTGTGATGGCCACAACGCGCTGCAAGGCTGGAACAGCCGCCAGGTGGGTGAAAACATCTTGGGTTTTCTCCCAAATCATTGGTTTTCACTGTTTTTCTTTTGGTTGGTTTCTTTATGCCTAGTTTTCCCCTCCAAGGAACTGTTCAAGGATTCCATTTTCTGCAAAGAGCAGACAGCAAGTCCTTTATCCAAGAAAAAATGAAACCAAGCCTGGGGATACTTGGACTAATGCAGAAACATGCTGGAGTTGTCTTTGGAGACAAGAGGGATTTGGGGAATCCTGGCAACTCCTTCTCACCATTTTCCCTTCCAAAAAGCAAATGAAAGGCAACTGCCAGAGCTGAATAGGCTGAGTGCTGCTAATCCAACATTTCCAGAGAGGCCAAGAAGTCTGGAGGGTTTGTTACTGAAATGCGAGGCAGCCACAGTTCAGCACACAGGTAGTGAGGCAGATCCTCCTCTGGTGCAAAGTGCTGATGGAATCGATCCCCTGATGCCAGGGACAATTTTCAATGCATTTTTCTTAAAATAGTTTAAAGGCTGGGACATTGATTTTCCATGTGCAAACATGGAAACCAAAAAGGGGGTGATAAATCCAGATAGTTCCAGGGAATAAATAAAAATCTCTAGGTATTATGGAAAGAGATTAATATACTGTAAATAGGAATTCTCTAACCCTTCCAGAGAATGACCCATTCAGCCATTTTTAATACATTTATCTACTTTCATACGGTTTAGCAAATAGTGTGAGAAATTGTCTTGGTATATCTTGCATCTCAACTCTAGTATTAGTTATTTGCAACATACTCTAGGCATGCTAGTTCCTCTTTAGAAATGAAATTTTGAAACAAGAATCCAGAAAAATTAAAATATAGAAGACAAATATTGAGTCCAGAATCTGAAATGTATGTTTCACTATTGTTTATAAACAATCCTCTAAATAATTGAAAATCCTTATAACCTGTAAATTGTGGAATCACAAGCCCAGACAAACTGGCGTTGCTATTCACAATACTATTCACCACTATTTTTATTTTTTAAATGCCACCTCTAATCATTTTTCTCCCGTCATAACATTGCCCTGTCATCACTTTCCTTCCCTTCCTCCAGGCAAATGTTGATGTAGGAAACACAGGAAAAAATTTGTGCTGAAAAACAGCTGGGCAGGTTTCAAGGTTTGGGGTTTTTTTAACAGCATCTTTTATCTCCTGATCATTTGTTCTACCTTTGACCTTTGTGATACCCTTTCCTATACTTTTACTTCAGATGACTAATAAAGAAATTGAAGTTAAAAGAAAAAAAAGTATTAAGGGTGTATATAACAACTTATGAATACAACTGAGGTTCTTCCCTTGCAAATTTCTAATTAAATAGGTGAGCGAATTCCACTTATTTTTTTATGTATTTCAATCAACCCTGAGAGCAGCTGAAATGCTGCACATTTTAACCTCACACTAAAATTCAGCATTAGATATTAGACAAGAAAAAAACCATCCTGTAATTGCTTCATTCATAAATTTTTTTTATCATCTGCAAGAGTAAAAAGTAACTTTCGGAGAGATGCCTAACATGGATGCTGGAATACCGTAATTTGCTGATTCTGGTAACAAGCCCATGTGCGAGAGTTCAAAGCAAAACCAGTTAACATTTCACCCGGGGAACAATGGGGACAGAGCCAGCTCTAGGTGAGCTCAGCCGGCCAGCGACTCCTTCCCGAAATTTGATTATTTGGAACTTTCACGATGCCCCTAACAACGGCCCAAGCTGCACGAGCATGATGTTTATCAGCTGAAATCAGCTGCAAAGGTAGCAGGAAAAAGAGGAAAGGCGAAGCTGTTCGCTCTCATCCTGATGTGCGCCCCGAGGGGCTTCCCCAGAACGGGGAGGGGGTTTCTAGAACCGCTCCTAAAGTCAGGTCTGTGCTTAGAGCCACCCTACAGCCTTTTTAAAAACCACCGCGATTGAAAAGATAAAGCAAAAACAGAACAAAAAATCCCCATAAAACCCTTCTGCCAGAAGCTCGCAAAACCGCATCACGGACGGGGAATCGTTCCGTCTGTTCGAGCTGTTACTGCGGACGGGCAAATCAGTGCTTACGAGAAAACTTAAAAATTACTGTCCCCAGTTTTCTTCTGGACGGGAAGCCAGGCGACAGGCCGGTAAGAAGCTTGGTTAGATGACATTTTCCGGACGGTGCTGGCTCACTCTCTCCGCTGCCGGGGGGTCCGCGGGGTCCGGGTCCCGCCTGGCCCCGCCCGGGGCAGCGCAGCGACCGCGCTCCCTCCGAACGCACCGGCGCTACCTTGTCATTAAGCACGGCAGTCACTTCGCGTTTTCCTAAACAAACGAGGCAGGGAAGCAGGGACGCTGCGGTGCTGTTTTCCCTGCGGGAAGAGGCGAGGAGCCTGCCAAGTAGCGGGGAGGGAGGGCCGGCTGCCCGCGGGGGCTGCACCGCCACCCCGGGCTGTGCATCCCAGCGCTGCCCCCTCGGGGAGATGCCTGACCCCGCTGGGGTTCGGGCCACCAGGTTTTTCACCTCGTAAAATCCCCGCTGCCCTCGGGGCCGCTGAACCCCGCGGGACCGGGTCCGGACCAAGGAGGAGGAATCAGCCCTTGGGGCTGGGAAGCTCCGAGGATGCAGAAATGGTTCGGCTGCAGCTCAGTCTGGATGAGAAGCAGGACCCTTGGCTCCAGAGCGAGCGCCTGGGGCTCAGCCCCTGAGCCCCTTTCACATTGTTTTCGCACCTATCAAATTTACAAGCACTTTTGGCTGCAAAATTTGTTTGCAGAGATTGGCTTCTTTCCGAAGCAATGCTCACTTCGACACCGCTGTCACAGGTTGCCAAATAATCCTTACAAATTTTGTAGGTATAAAAAAGAGCAGCAACAAAGCCCCCAACCCTCCAGCCCCAAAGCAGCACAAAATCTGGGCTGTGCAGTTGCTGTAAAAGTTTCCTCCTCCCCCTCTCCCTGCTCTGAAAAGAAGGGGAGAGAACATGCATGGTGACATGAAACACTTCAGAGAAAAGCAAACAAATATTGGCTTCTCTGGAGAATCAGAAACATAATGATACTATAATGCTAGCAGTTTATTTTTCACTGCCTCGGGCTGCTTGGCAGAACGTCACAGTAAAATCATCTAGGCATGAGAGATTAGCTGATGTCTATTTTGCTACGAGGCTCCGTGCTCCTCTCTGAGGGACTTTTACACCTGCTGAGGAATGCTGCTTCCCAATCGCCACGGCACCAGGAGGGATCCCCACAGCCTTTGATCAAGTTGGAGCCGGCATGCTCCCCAGCTCCAGGGGTGCAGGCTGGCTGCAGAAACCAGCCAGGCACCAAACTGAGCTCCAGCTGCAGAGATCTTCATCTAAACCATCAGACCAGCAAACCGAAACTCAAGGCAGGGCGGCACACAAGGGCTTAAATCACAGCACACAGCTCATTGCATCCTTGGGCTTGGGAAAATTTTGTGGGTACAAATCCTGGGCTTGGCTGAAGACAGCGAAAATTCCCCCTCTGAGCTGGGGTTTCACTTCAGAGCAATTAAACCCTCCAGTCTGGGTAGTGAATATTTATGGAACAGGTGGATTTGCTGTCAGAATAGTCACGTGTCTCTGCACAGACTGAAATAATTGCTCAAACACAGAACTTCTGTCCCCAGGTATGACCAGGCAGCACTGGTATGCCCCTAGAAATGATTTTTTTTGCCTTTGATTGGTTTCCTTATCATGCAGGTAAATGTGAATTTCGTATTGGTGAAATGCATTAATACTGGGAGAACAGGGGAGACAAACACTCCCAATAGAGCTGTCATTCTAAGTTCCTGTTCCATCCCCCAAAGCTTTCACTTAACTTTAGAAGCAGTAGGACTGCCTGCATCTGAAGTTCCCTCTGTGCTTATTTCAAGGCCAAGCACTGGAATTTTACTAGCCTATACCAAGAACTGTGTCTGTAAACTTTTCCCAAAAAGAACATTGGAACCATTTGCATCAGTTGAATTAGCTGGCTGCAGAATAGATTTTAAAAATCTACACTAAATTAAAAAATTTAAAAAAAAAAAAAGAAGAGGAAAACCTACTATAAAATTGACTCACTAAAATGGGTTTATTTTCCCCCAGGCAAACAAGCACCTGCACCAAGTCTGGTGGCATCATTTGCTTCTGCCATATCCTGAGATCTCAGTTTCCAAGACCACTGACACACCCTGGCATGGCAGCACAAAGCCCACAACTGGCACAGCCACATGGTTAAATATTCACGTGGAAATCTGGAAGAAATCATGCCCCACTTAAAGAAGAACCACTATTTATATTACTCATTATTTAACAAAAGAAAAAGCACTTGTGCAAAGAGAGTTAAAAAACATGCTCCTAAAAGTGTCCAAGACTCATCAGGTCCCTGTTGCAAGTGGTGTTCAGGACCTGCTGGAATCAACCCCATGGCTGAGCCAAACCTATCTGAAAGCACACTAAAAGCAGTACTTATGGACCAGATTTTTCACAGGTTTTTAAATGATTTTGTTCTTGATGGGAGCTTCCAGGTGAGTTAAAGACCTGTAACAAACACATTTCTCAGCAATGCTAACTGGCACCAATCCCTGCAGGACACGGGGTCCATGTCGTGGTGTGGGAACTGCTGTGCCACCCCACAGCCCTCCTGCTGCTGCCCCGGCCCCAGCAGGCTGGAAACCATCCCAAGGACAGCCTGGGCACCTGGAATTAATATTACAACACATCCTCACGTAAACTAGGCTTGCACGCAGAAATCGAGAGGAGAACCCACGGTTTTGTTCAGAGATGAAGCTGGAGGCACGGTTTTGTCTCAGCCCGACTACCAGTGCTGCCTGCTCCTCTGTCCTCTCACGGATTACGTGCACTCCTTGGATCCTGCTGCTTCCTTGACTTCTGGTGCCTCTGGGGCATGGACAGTGCTTTGCTCTTGCTTCACACAGCACCCAACACAGTGGCATAAATAACCAAAACGAATGAATCAGTGCCACGAGCAGCCCTTGTCTCCGGGAATCTGCTGAATCAGCAATGCTTCCCAGGGGAGGTGCGCTTTGTAAAAGCTCCCAAAAAGTGTGCAAAGGCCGAACAGGAGGATGCCCTTACAGGCAGTGCCACACAGAGCTACGTTACACAAGGACTGACCTTGGGAAGCAGTACCCCCCTGCCCCAGAGGGTCTCAGGGAAATGGGCACTCTGCCCACACCCTCAGAGCAGGGTCGGTGCAGACCCTCCCAAGCCCCCTGGCTCAGCAGGGGCAGCTGCCCTGGGACCCACCCAGCAGAGACGTGGCTGGCACCAGCCCAGCTGGTTTTGCTCTGCCAGCCTGAGGCTGTACCCAGCTGGGAGAGGCCTTAGCTGAGATGTGGGGCAAGGTTTGAATTTACTCCTCTGCCCCCAGCAAAGAGCTCTGTGCATCCTCTCTGCCAGGGCTCCTGCCAGCGGTGGGCAAATCCACAGAAAGTACTGGTGTGCCCTGATCCCATTAAAGGAAATGGGAATTGAGAGCCAAACTTTCCTTGAGAAATCTTCTCTGGGTCATCTCCTACCTCGATTCCAGGTCAATTGGAGAAAAAAAAAACCAAACTAGTTGAAAGGAAATTAAACGAAATAAGCAATTCCACTGAAATTGACTCAAGTTTTCCTTAAGTATCTCCTTTCCTCGCTGTTCCTTATTTTACCCTGCCCATAGACAAACCTCTCCCCAAAGCCCAGCAGACAGAGCCATGAAAGTTTATTCTGCAGGAGTCTGGGGGCTGCCCTCCTGCAGCAGGTGCACACAGGGTTAGGGAGAAGCACTGCTGTGCTCCAGCCTGATCTGGTGAGCCAGGGAAACTGAGGATCGGGCCCTGGACAGCTTTATTTCTGCCAGCAGAGAATGTTTTAACACAGGTTGTCCTGGGAGACTAACAGCATTTCTAATGTATGCAAAAAAAAAGGGAAAAAAAGGGGGGAAAAAAAGCGTAGAGAGAGAACAGAGCTCGGCAACAAGCTGATTTGTCACTCCCTGAAATGCAGGAGTTCTTTAGGACAGGATTCTTAAGCCGCAGCTTGTAAAAA
Organism: Atrichornis clamosus; assembly: GCA_013400975.1. Taxonomy (NCBI): domain Eukaryota; kingdom Metazoa; phylum Chordata; class Aves; order Passeriformes; family Menuridae; genus Atrichornis; species Atrichornis clamosus. Next base: position 128,843 of record WBMZ01013065.1, read on the forward strand.
GCTGTTTGTTTTGTACTGACCTTCCCCTTTTATGTAACATGAGAGGCATGCTTCAGCGAGCCCTGAATGCAGCTAAACATATGTCGTCAGCTGGGCACTGCTGCCCCTCCGATTAACATGGATTTTGGTAGCATATGTGGGAATGGGCTGGCCACAGACACTCGGGGGAAATGAAGGAATACGGGCAATTAGCAGGAGCAATCCCCAGACCTCTCCACTAAGCCTCTGTAGGAAGTACAAAGACTTATCTCACGGGCATGGAAACAATTAAGGTCAACAAGTAATGGTGGAAAAGGAAACTTTAAAAACAAGAACATGGTAAATGACCTAGTAAACACCCCTTTTGCCCCCCTCACAGACCTGGGATGCATTTCATCTGGGGTTCATATGCACAATCTAGCTGGCTTTTGCCTCCCCAGCCCCCCTCACATAATGACTTCCCTTTGCAATTTCCTGGAGGAAGTTGCTGGAGTGATCTTTTAGTGATAAAAATAAGCCGTAGTGATTCTTAATTTTCAGTCAAAGAATTCCCCTAATCTCCTAATTAAGGAGCGCATGGCAGCAGTGTCCCTAAGAAAGCATCAATGGGACAAGCAGCCTTTGCAGAAGAATGCAGTTATTCTGGAGAAGTATCCTATGGATCCTTTGGCCAGATGGGTAATAGCCTGCATCTCGTTCCTTCTCAGAGGTACACGCAGCAAAGACTATTTTTGACAAGAGAGTTTCTTCACCATTATTTTCTCTTTATAGCGGTCATTAGCGTTGGAGAGGAGACATTGTTGCCTCCTTTCTCACAATTTTAGAAGCATTAATTGAATTCTGAAGCCTCAGCAGTAATTGGTAACCCAGGCTCTGTCACTCATTTTCTCACTTCCCTCTCGAACGGGCGGGACAGAATTTCTGAGGGTTGTGATGACACCAGGGAGTTCTCCAGGGTTTTGTGTATTTGTTTTTATCAGTCTTACTCAGCATATGGTATTTACATGTCCTCTTCACGAACACTTGATAGGTGACCTGGATCAGCACTCCAGTGACTGCTGCCAGCTTGGAACTCCTGACTTACATACGTAACAAGCACTATCATGTCAATTTAAAACACTGTTCTCCACTCAGTCAATCAGCTGCAATTCGATGTGGGAACCCCTCAGCAGGGATAGGGAAGGAAAGAGAGAGGTTTCTGGTGTGTGTAGGCCATCAGTGGCCCCCGGAATGAGGCACATTTAGTGACACACAGAACCTGTCTGAGTTCAAGGAGATGTGATAACACCAGATCCTGTCTCTGTAGCAAACCAAACACAGATTTCTCATTTCTTGCTTGTGTTTATGTACTGGCCAGACCAAAAGGGTGTTTTGTGTCTTTGTAGCTCAAGAACAACTACAGTTCGTGGCCAGGTTGGACCCTGGGTCTCTGTGTGACAATCCATGCTTATTTGCTCATTTCCTCTTTGCATCATCACAATTTACCTCAACAGTTCCTACAGCAGTTTGAGCTCTGAGGAAAATATGAATAAGATAGTATTAAACAACTGTAAGAGTTTTGCAGCATGACACAAAAACCCCTTTAACCCCAGATTTGCAGGACTTGACTGCTATTAGTGCATCATCTGAATGAAAGGACGTGGTTAAGAATAGGTAGGAAACTGGTTTTCTGCAAGTGTCTCCTGCTCTTTGTTTGCCTGCTTACCACATCATAATCTCAGCCTAAAAATGCATCCATTCAATGTCACAAATATATCTGAAGTCCTTGTCACTTGTTTCTACTGCAGGGTACTCACAAGATGCTTTTAGAGGAAGTACTCAAGCAGTACATGGCCAGGGGCTAAATCTGGCATACAGTGACTGTAACAAACTATGACATCTGTCACAGCTCTTCTTGGATAGACCTATAATGATTGCTCTGACCACAGAAGAAGACATCTGAAGTCAGTAGCTGAATAATGCTAATGATACTTCATAAACATCACAGTTCAAATATAATGATGCATTTCTCTGAAGAAAGATGCTGAGAGCTGAGAGGGGTCTGACTGGCAGATATTTACCCCCCATCCATTTTTCCGTCCATAAACATCCTTGTGAAGTGCTGCAGGCAGGGGAGCTCTCATTTTATGCATCCCAAACTGCAGCAGAGGCCACAGCATGTAGCAGAGGGAGTACATGTGTCAAACATGTCAATAGAGATGAAATAATTTCATCTCTGTATTTCTGGCATCAGTCTATATCTATTAAATAATGGCACATGGAAATCATCTGGTTGCATATGCAGTACCACTTTAACCTCAGCAGCAATAATTCTTGTTATTTTAAGTCTGTAAGTTCTCTGGGGCAAGGAATGTGCCTTCCTCCCCACCAGGAATAGTAATTAGCTGTGTTTTGGTGACGTTGCAGATTACAGCAGAGAAAATCAGGTGTGCAGGTGTGCAGCTCCCCAGACGGGTCAGGCCATGCACCAGTGAGCTAACAGCCTAAACAGGCAAGACAGACAACAGAAATATCATCCTGTACTCAGAGCTGATGTGCAGAGAGGTGACACATCTTGCCCAGGGTCACAGAGAGGGCTGTGTCAGAATGCAGAGCCCAATCTCCCTCGTCCCAGTCCAGTGCCTCTGTTAGAAATTGTTCCTTAACCACTGTGCTGAGTACACTTGTAGTATTTCATACATGAATTAGCCCAATACTGCTGTATCACATGTGTCTCCAGCTGCTTAAGAAGCAAATGTTTGTGCCATAAATTATTATTTTTGGACACGTGACTGTTAACAGTTCAGTTACTCATTCCTAGCAACCATTCCCCATTAGCCACAGCCGAGCCTCAGCACTGGCCGATGACTGACAATTGTTACACAGGGCAGCATCCCCGTGTCAACACATTCACAACACCTGTCATCACTTCTTGTCAGTAATCTTGATCTAGTTATGATTTAATTTATGCCTTGTGTGTCATAAGCCAGCGCTTAATTTTTTTTCAAAGCAATCAAGTGAACTCTTTTGTTGATCGGCTTCATTTCTTTGACAGATGCTGAAATTAGACTTTTTTTTCGTGAGCAGCTCATATCGTTCTGGCAGATAAGTAGTGCACCAGTGTTACCAGCTCCCAGTGCTGGGGCCTCTCAGTGCAATAGGAGCAATGATACAAAATTCCCTACAGTAAGGAAAGGCAGCCTGACAGCACGCACAATTCACACTAGCATTAAGCTAATGACAGAGAATTTGTGACAACACAAGATTGGATTTTGAACCGTTGCTGAGCGTGCCGAGCTTTGCTTCAATTTAAGCAGATTCCTCACGCGAACTTTGCTCGTGTGCTTTGGGCGAGATTCTCACCACACGTCTTCCTGCAGTGACAGCCCCTCACACACAGCAACGTGTGCCCTCAAACACAGGTATGGAGCTCACTGTCAGCGTCACCACAAGGGAAGCGTGATTTGCTTCCCAAAGGAAAAGGCCATCGCAAAATAAATAGATGGGAGTGATTGAGAAAAAAGTCATTTTGTTGGAAGTTAAGATTGGCTGCTCTTTCGTCCGCAAGGCATGGCTGACACAGGACACATCTCAAGGCCTAGAAGGCTCCCAAATTTTAAACACCTGACTGAAAAGGGTCACCTGAGGAGTCAAGGATATTCACATAACTTAGTTTTACTTGCTGGAAAAACTAATCACAACAAGAGCCATATCTTAATAATATTCTCCCACTTTATACAGCAGATTTAGGAGCTTCTAACTGAGCAGAAAAACACACTGTCCAAAGTTTCCAAGCAGTGGAAACCCCCAACAAATGAAAGAAGACTGAGGAAAATATACATTTTAAAGAAAACAGAGCAAACCCAGGGATTCTAAGAAGTCACCTGAGCTACCTGTGACTTAGAATAGGACACAGACTGTATGTATTCACAAAGTGGATTTATTTTTCAAATGCCTGACCCCATGCCAAAAGAGAGAAGCCATAAAAGCTGCCACTGAAGGACTGTACCAATTACAGCTGGGAGTGCCATAAAGGCATCACAGCAACTGCTGATCAGATCCCAGATGAAATTCACAGTTACAAACCCCACAATTGCCCTCACTGGGTTTGTGGCACCCCACACTTCAAGTCAAACTGGGAGGGAACAAATGCATCAATGGAATCGTCTTTCTGCCAACGATTTCCCGTGACTTGTGCTGTTTGAAGAGCAGCTCCAAATTAAATCTGAGCTGATATCTAAGCAGTGGCTCTTATGATCAATGAACTGCAGAAATCCAGCTCGGTTTGGATCTGAACGACACAGCTGGGCAGCCTCTCTGGAGCAGGACAAGTGTCCCCAGCTCTCAACCAGAGGTGCAGCAAACCTTTTGTACAAATGCCTGCAATTATTTTCAAATCATTGCAGGCTCAATCAATAGTACAAAGAAACAACACACTTAATGAATCATTTTCATATAACACATAAACCAACAAGCACTTGCTCCCCACCAGATCTAAGGCAAGACGACAGGCAGATCCCTGGGACAGAAAATGAAATACCAGGTAAGAGAGATCTAAAAGCTCTCTTCCTTCTCAGCTGCCATTCTCCCGTGGTGTTAGCACTGCAGGTCTGCATTTTGTTTCAGCACCACTCTGTGCAAACTCGCATTTAATTTATAACCACAAGCAAAGATTTAGATTTCTGTAATGGCTAACCAGTAAATAGATATATTTAAAATACAAGAATTAATTCAGAATTAAAGGCAAAGATTATTTTCTGTGGGTTTTTTCCTAAGTCTTACTAGAGCAAATTTAAACAAATTAGAACTTTTCTTGCATTTTCACATTCATCAAAATCTTTTGAAAGGAGAAAAGTGCACAATTTCAAACACCAATGATAACTTTTAGCAGGGCTAAAGGCCTGCAGAAATATTTGTAATCAGAACTTCTCCACGCTGAACACAAACCAGTAAAGCCAATGATTACACACATAAGCACACACTTGCACACACATATACACTGTGACCACATTTATCCCTTTTACTAAACTACTTCCTTGTAAGGTGAAAGGTCAGACTAATCAGACAGAAATTAACTGCAGCTGGAAAAAAACTTTAGAAAGAAAATGCTTAAAATAATTGCGTTGCTTTTTTTAACCACATTATTGCTCCTCTCCGAGCTGAGCAGTTGGCATGCGTGCAAACGCTGCAGAGAGAGCAGTTAATGAAAGGGAGAATTAGACAGGAAGCATCCACTCAACTAATCCAAATCCATATCTGTACATAGATGGAGACAGCAAATATTCTGAGGCTGTTTAGCAAATACTCAGGTACGGGTAGCCAGGTTACCCCTTCACACACGTTGAGCAGAAAGCAGCAGGCTGCTTTTTGTGCCCAGATAAATGAGAGGTTTGAAGTAAAGCAATTTGCAGCACCACCCACTCGAGCAGCAATATTGTCATGGTTTCATTTTACCACTCTGAGTGGCAATGCAAGTTTTTGCCTGTTTGGAAATGTAATGTCGAAGCAACTTGTTTTAATTTAAGCAAGCAGAAGCTGCCAACCATCTTTGCTTGCCAGCCAAGAAGAATTTATCTTACACGTTTATTAAGTCATCATCTAGTTAATTACGACCATTTTGTAAATAGTGTAGCAGAATGAAGACAGCCATCCAGCACTGCTAAGCTAAAACTGATAAGAGACACAAGTGGGCCAGGCCTCAAAGCAGTGCAGAGTCACTGTCACTCCAGTGGAAATACCGAATTTACATCAGTAAAGGAACACCCCCCCTGCGTTTTCCCTGCCAGGGACTCTGTTATGAGTATTAGGAGTGTTTTCTCCAGCCAGGACTGTCTCAGCAAAACTCCATCTTCCAAACTGGTGTTTTCACTTAAAGTAGCTGCTCTTGGGGGTGTTCTGTCTGTGGTTGTTTGGGTAGAGAAGGGGAAATAAATTACAGGGTAAATAAAGCACCGGCGATGGAACTTCATTCACAGAGCTCAAGTGTAAAAAGAAAAGCTTAGTAGAATAAAACTTCTGTTGTGCTTGGGTGAAACCCTCCCCACACAAAGCTTTTAATCTTGAAATAGTTCATTTGGTTGTTTGGTTGGGGTTTTTTTAGCAGACTGATAAGGAAAAGCTAAGGTGTTTTTCTTTGGAGGATGAGATCTGATTTTATTGACTAGATAATAACCTACTTCTTATTCTTCACATGACACTGCAACTCTACTAAATTGATGAGTTAAGGAGTTATTCCTGTCATGTTCTCATAGAAGAGAAGAAAGAGGCCAAATTCTGCTCTTAAATGTAACTGTAAAGAAAGTTCCTCTGAACTCCCAGTGAAGCAAAAGCCCTGACAGAGCAGATTTTGGCGCTCTGTCAATTTTCTGAAGGCTACTTTACATATAAAAAGTTACACTGGATTAACAAAATGGTGCGGTTTTAAAATAGATAATTAAAGCAATACAGCTTTATGTGAAAATACCCTTGAAATAAACTTAACCTAGTTTATAGGAGTTTAGCTGCACTAGTTAATTTACAACGCAGCTGTAAATTGCAGTGAGAATGGTTGGCAGCAGCAGTCTACAACATACTCACTTATATCAGCACAATGGTTTACACACGAGCTTAGTTTAAACAGAGCCTTAAACCACATCAATATCCACGCTGAGTCAAGCTCTTGCATCCTCCTCTTCTTGTTTTGTTAGTTTTTCTAGCCCAATTGTGAAAACATAAAGTACAATTCAATAAATAAAGGTATATCACAACAGAAAGCAAAGCCAGGACACCTGGGCACTGGCTGAAATTAATAATTCTTTCCTTTATCTGGTCTGACATTCAAATACAAATCTTTGGCTCCCCATGTGAACTGAATGAGAAACTACAGCTCCACTTTGCTCTGCTTCTTTCAGATAAAACTCATTGAACTAAAAGGGGGTGGGTCTGATCAAGGGACGCGAGTTTATTTTCATGACAAACAGTAACACAAATGTGCTATAAAGTGGTCCAGAAATGGCTCATTCCAGTGCAGGTTATTTCCTCTGCCATGATAAGAGTCCTCTGATCCTCTCACAGGAGCTGATTGGGGTGAGGACAGGGCCACTGGAGCCATCACCCCACCGCTCCTGCCCCACAGACTCCAGGGTTGGAGCAAGCTGCAGATCAGCACTTAAGCAGGTGCTTAACTTTAATTACCTGCTTACAATCTGCAGGCCTGAGAGGTTTATGAGCCCTCTATAATGGCTTTTGTTGTAAATACCAATCTTCGACTTCTCCAAAATAAGAGAAACTGGAAGGACAGAGCCAAGCCTTGCCCTCCGACGGGAATCAGCAGCTTGTCATGGATGGGGAGCTGCTGCTGTGAGACTGGGAAGAGCCAAAGGATCGATTTTGGGCTGTTGTTTGCCACACGTAGAGCAGCATTTGGCTGAGGTGAAGCCTGTGCATCACCTGCTGCACTGCACAGCTCAGCAATCCCGTGCACACACCTGGCACCTCACTCAGCTGAGGGGACTCACCCTCCATCACCTGGCCCTGCTCTCCCAAGATGAATATATGGACCTAAGATATGAAAACGGGCAGAATTCACAGCCGTGACATGTTATTTTAAACCTTTCCCCCCCCCATTTCATTCAAGCAAGAGTACAGATGCCCAAGCTGCTGTTTACACCAATGTTAGAATGCTGCCTATTGTAAATTACAAATTAGGTTGCAAAGACATTTCAACAACTAGTAAAACTACTCGCAGTTCATCTGAAATTACATTTTCAGGATTCAGAACAAGTTACCTCATCATCATAAATGACCCAATTGTCCAAAACACAATAAGGACATGTCTTAGAAAGAGACAAAGACGACATTATTTTCCTTGGTCTCTATTAATAGAGATTCCCCCAAACAGAAGAATCATTTGAGTGGAGATATATTTGGAGGCAAATAATGAATAGGTCCTTCTAGTTATTCACAAGACTATACTGTTGAGAATGTAACAGTTATTTAGGTTCCTTTTTTTCCAATTACACACTCTTGAGTGGTCATACATGTAAGGAGCTGTTTTCTTTCAGAAAATAAACTACATTGTAGAAAGCTTTTTTTTTATTTTTTAAATGTGCCAAATCATTAGAAAAATATCTAGGTGTCTCCAATCAAGCAGGACTCCTTATAAAATAAAGAAGAAATTTTTCCTCTAGAAACATCAAGAAATCTGAATATTCAGCTGGGTCTGATCTTCACCTCATCTGAAAGGAGCCTTCCCGTAGGGGGAATTTCTTCAGGCAGACTCAGGCTACCTAGAGCCAATACCAAGTCTGCAGCCCTGAGACAGAAAACGATTTAAAGCTACTCACAAACTTGAGCAAGAAGGTTGGACAGCATTTCTGTCACTGCTGGCAACAGCTACCTGGCTGCTGGGTACACAGAGGGGCAGAGCAGGCAAGGGAAAGCTAGAGGCAAAAATGCTTCGAAAATATACATCAGGTCAACCAGAAGGGCCGTGGGGAGACTGAACTTGGGAGGGGAAAACTGTCTTGTAGCAGCGAAGACAGAAACACCTCTGGATTTGCTCTGCCTGTCCAGCAAGGATTGAGAAATTTTTCATTTTTTGCTGCTCAGAAAGCAAAGGGATTTAAAATACATGTGTTGTCTGTTTGCTCGTGCTCAGAAGATGCTGTCCTGGCAAGGGATGGAGAAGTAATATGGTCACAAAAGAGGAGTCCAAGCTTCCTTTGGTGCCCCGTGGTGATTAACAGTTATTAAGCTGGGCAGCTTTTAAGTGTGCAGGGGAGGGGCCAGAATGAGGGGAAGCAATGCAGTCTTGTGGCTTCGAGCTGCATGTGGCCAAATTTTCTGTTTTCCCAAAAGGCAAATGAACCCACTAGGAGCGCCCTGATGCCGTGTGAGGAGCGCTTCAAACATCCAGTTTAACTTGTTTATGGCTGGCGTGGACCTTCCCAAGCTGCCCAGCTGTGCTGCAGCTACAAACCTGCTCCCTCTGGAGCAACTCCTGGCGGTCAGGGATTGCTGGAGGTCAGCAGCGCAGCCCGGAGGTTTGTGGGTTTCAAGGCAGACACAATTTTTCCTGACCTGTAGTGAAGTCCCTGTGCAAGTGTTTCAAAACCTGAGGTGACACTGAGGCCACTAAGTCCTGATTTCCAAGCCCTCCTTCCGGAGCGTGGCTGTGACAGCGCAGTGTTCACAGCTCAGCCCAGCCCAGCCCTCTCAGCACAGACACTTGTTTCTCTCAAAACAAAGAAGAAAGTTGCCAAAGCTTCTGGGAGAACCAGTCAAGACCCATCTTAGTAGCTTGCAGCTAATGGGTACTGTAAAGTACCTGTGCCAAACATGCTTCACCTTTGCTATCTTACCTTTTTACACAGCGTTTTACTTTTCATAATGATGTTCCCATTATCTCAGCCCTATCTTCCCATCCCATAGCTATAGGCCATTAGCTTGGTTTAAAAGAAAATTAATTAGAATTGAAAAGGTAGAATAATAAAGGAGAAAACTGTTTTCTATGGCAGCCCTGCTTACCTTATTTATATTGGCATTTCAAGACTCCATCATAATATAAGATGCACTTCAACTTGCATAATATATCCCGCCTTCCCCCAGCAGGAGCTCTGTGGCACAGCTTGTCTGTCATGACCTGAAATCCTTCTTCAACCTACTCTGGGTCAGAGGGACATGCACCCTCCTGGCTTTCCATTCTCACAAAAAAAAATCCCAAAACTAAAACCAAACGTAAACACCAAAAAAATTCAATAGAACACAACGACAACTTTTCGGACCAAATTGCTCTCAAATACAAGAGCTGCAGGGACGGTGTCTGTGAATTTTGGATTGATATCATTTCTGGGCAGCTCCAAGAGGAGAATGAGTTGATTTTGCAAAGTAATTGCTGCCAGTGCCCAGTTTTGCTGTTCTGGCCCCTGGAAGCTCAAAGGCTGTCAGGTGGAAGTGCTTGCACTGCCTTTATATCCTGCAGTGCTCTGGACTTCTCCCGGGAAAGAGAATGCTTGTTCCAAAGCATTTACTGCTAAGTACGGAGAGGAACTCCACTTTTCTTCTAGCAATTCCACAAGATTTCCCCAATCTTATCCTTAACTTGACCTTTCCCATGATTAGAAACCACATAAATGGAACAGTCCTTGAGGTAAGAAATAGGCAGAACTATTGTGAGAGAGGGAGTTTTAATAGGCTGTTTCAGAGCTCTATTTTTGAATAATGCTTCCAGAAAATTATCTCTAAAATCCACAGCTCCGCCTGATTGCTACTTACCTGGGTCATCTTTTCAAAAAGAAAAAAAAAAACCCAAACACTCCAATAACCATGAATCTATGAGATACAGAGGAGGAATGAGCCATTGAAAGGAGTGCTGAGGCTGAAGCTGCTGCTGACAGTACAACACGGACACTTGGCTTGGTCACATTTTACCTGTATCTGGGTACATTTTGTCATTCCCACCTGCAAACTTAGTCATGAGGCAACAAATTGTTTTGAAACATGACATCACTGCCCATTGTGTTCAGTACATACTGTGATTAAAACTATCTGTATACACAGACTGACTTTTCAATTTACTCATCAACTGCTTGATAAACCACAGTACTGAAAATAAGACAAATAAGATGGTTTGCAAATACTTTCATCTGCCTGTTAAGGCTCGATTAGCATTCCCACAGATGCAGTAAAAAAACCCCAAAAATCCAATTTTAAGAGCAAATAGGTCAAACAAATTGCATATGGAATCTGTTAAAGAAGGACAAGCACATGCCTAGATTAATAAGTAATTATCCATACAGCAGCTATGTCTTCATTTCTGGCCACTAGATTTGTGTCAGCAATTTAAGTTACATCTGTAAAATGTGGAGGGGATAAAATTCCAATCTGTGCTGGCATCCCAGTGCCAGTTATTGGATGTCTCTCAAGGCACGTTTTCCTGAAGACGTGAAATTGCAGGAATTGCAGGCTGTGAACTGCAGATGTGTTTTGCAGCTTTAATCTCAGGAATGAAATTGTTGCGACGGCTGCCACTGTTCTACACCTGAGACTTCACACAGCTCTCCCTGCCCTCTGGGAACACTGAGCATTCTTTACCCTACAGTAATGAAGAGAAGTGGAAAACAGTGATTCTAATTCCCAGCATCCAAGAGAAGAACACTGAATTTGGATTTTTCCATGTAGGGATGCACGCAAGCAGCCCGGTGAGACAATCCATGGGATGGATAGGGCAGTATTTTATCAGATAACAGCAGTCTCATCTCTCACATTATGAGCTCTGCTTAGCAATCCCAGCTGGTTTAACACTACTTTATTTCAGGATGTAGGTGACCCCTTAGGCTCAGAGACAGAGGGACCGGCCCTTGGCTTGCTTGGTCTTCTTCAGGGTCCAAGTTTTTGATAACTCCTAATGTCCTCTCAGTTCCTCACCGGCTCCATGTGCTGTGCTGGGATTTTGTGCAATTAAATCACAGCTGGAGGTTCACCAATGTAAATGTGCTAAAATTCAGGCACTGTGAACGCTTTCTTACAGATTCAACCTCCGTGGCTCCCCACCATCCATGATACATTTGCCCCATGCTTTGTTACCCTCAGCAAATCAGGTTCATATCAGAGACCCTGGGTTTTTAAGCGTCCAGTGTTGACACTTTGGCGTAGGATCTGCCAGCTGTGGACACCCCGTGTCCTGCTGCCTTCCTCTGAGGTATCTGTGACAGGCACAGCAGCAGCCGAGCTCTCATCTGTGAGCTTTAGCTCCCAGCACAGAGCCCACATCATCCCTGGAAAGCACAGAAGGAATGAGGAAAAAAAACAGGTGCAAAAACCTCCTAGTGCAGATAATTTTCCATTTTCCCCATCCCACCTAAAGTCTGGCAAAAGGAATACCTACAAGACTTCAAATAACAGATGCAGTTACTCTCAAGATGCACAAAGAGCTTTTCCTGAAGGAGTTCTGGGCACTGCGGCCGCTCCGCGCTGGGCTGCGGCTCCAGAGCCTCCTCCAGGGCACGGGAGAAGCCCCACAGTGGCAACACTTTCCGAGTAGAAAGTGTGTTTAAAAGTAGGGCTTCAGAAGTAAGTAAAACTCTTTTGACAATAACGAAAGTAATAATGAACTTTCTTTCGGTGTCAGTTTTGCTCTGTTAGTTACTTGATAATGCGATGCTCTATAAAAGGCTTGAAAGAAGATTCCTTGTCAGTCTGCGGTGCCTGGGGGTAATGCGAGCTGCTCAGCCCTCACAAGCAATTAAAGATAATCAGTGAAAAATGTGAGGGTCTGTTGCACTCTGCATTCCAAACCCCACCTACAACAGGAACAGCGCTCGAAATGATTATTTAAATTTAACCTTTTTTTCCCAGAGGATCGGTGGGAGACAGGATTTGCAATTGTTTGTTTGCTGGTGCTGCTGTTCTCCCAAAAAGCAAGAAATAGTCAAAAATCAGTTTTAGGAGGATCGATACTGACAAAACATATTTGAAACTCTGAATTGGCTTTTGTGTTTTCCTGTCTCTGACAGATTTCTATCAGCAATGTTTACCTTCAGGTATATTAAATGACAGAGCCAAACCTGCTTCATCTCCTGAAGTGGGATTAATTTACGCCACAGAATATTTATAGGAACAAATAACAGCTTTAACAAATAAAAGAATAATAATTCTAATAACAGTATGTATAACAGGGAAGGTTTCCCAGGTTCTTAATAGGCAACAACTCCCTCTGAAACTTTATTTATCATGAGGAGCAGTGAGAGTTACAGGCTGGCAAATAACTTTGAAAAATCAAGCCACTTATTCAGGTGCAGACTCAGCAAGGGAACTGCTGAGTGTTGAGCAACTTGGGAAATCTGGTTGAGACTGTCTTTCATTTCTAGTGCTCTTTGAACTCACTGGCACCAGTCCTGCTCGCTGTACTGAGGGAAAGCGGGAGCTGCCAGCTCTGGCCACACGAAGGATTGCCTCAGATCAAGGTGTGAGATTCCTTTTGTGGTGCTGGCTGGAAGGGTGACAGCGGTCGGTGGGAGGCACCAGGGGCAGGGGGTGAATTCGGGTGGGCTGGGTGTGGTGCTCACATATTTTATGGATGCACTGGACCATGGAGCCACAGAAAGCAAAGCCAGCCCGGGGCAGCTCTGGGTGACAGAGCCTGGCAGTGGGAGGCTGCAGCCAGGCACAGCCCCAGCCCAGCAAAGGCAGGGGCCTGTAAACCAGTGCCTTACACCGGGCATCCTCTGCTCCCCTTGCACTTGCTGGGTGTCAGAAAATCCTCTTTGACCTGCTCAGGGGTCCGTTTCCCAAGGACAAAACCCCCATTGACTCTGCGAGGGCAGGAGGGGTCGAAGGAAAACCAAAGCGTTTTGTGAGGCGGAAGTGAAATCCAGGGATTTGGTGACTCCTGAGCGCTGAGGACGTGCAAGTGCAGAGTGTGACGTGCTGAGCCTCCTGCCATCTCCCTGACTGGAATCTCAGCACTGCTGGCCCCGTTTGGAACTGGAAAATGTGCTTGTGAAACCGACGTCAGACACTTGGCACTGCTGAGAAAAGCAGAGTTACTCTCTTTCAGGGCAGTGCCCAAGCCCTGGGCAGGTCTGGGTGGTTGCTGCCAGGTTTATTCAGATTTAGCCAAACAAGCAAAAGAAAGGATCCATACAATAATGCAAATAATCCATAACACATTGAAAGACTTCATCAGGGGTTTCTAGATTTCTTGATTTTGTGGACCTCAAACACCTTTCTAAACTGTAAAAAAACACCTAAGCGCATAGACCCAAGTATAGAGAATTTACAGTTCCTGACAATAGCTTTTGCTTTTAGTAGGTGCGTTATTTGTGGATTCCTTTGAAGTAGCCAAGAAAACCACATCACTGCATCCATGATTCCACAGGCAACAGAAGATCATCAACTTCCAATCTATTTTGTCTAGTAATTGTACATGTTTGTTTCTCCCACACTCCACTGATGTGAAGTTTAACACTCAAATATTACCAGTTAAATACAAAACAAAACAAAACTGTTGATGCATTATTTCACAATAAGTAATATAAAACCATGAATAATGGGTTCCAAATGATGTAAACATGTGTTTAGAGTACTGCTTAGAGCACTGATGCTGACCTAGATTTGACCTTCTCAAGTATCCACAATCTATTCCTTCTTTAAAAATAAAAAATGTTGCCTAAAGGAAAGATTGTGTTGTCTTCACAAATGATGAGTGAGGATTCTGTGTGACCGCAAACAACAAAAATACTGTACAGGTCGTAATTAAAATGACCTTATAAAATATCCCATGGAAAAATATTTTCCAAGAGACTGGATTCCATTGAATTTTGTGTAGACCACACACTTTAATCCTGGTCCTACTGAAGTAATTGAGACTTTTTCCATTGACTTCTATGTGTCCATGGTTTGGCCTTCATTAGCCATGCATGGAGAGTATCATAAAAGCAGACATCAAAAATAAAAGTTGGTCTAAAGTTCCCTAAAAAGCATGCCCACAGGGAATGCTGGGGAAAGATGCACAAAACATTTCTGGAGTGAGTGAGTTTGTGAAGAATATTATCCCACTTAAAAAAAAAAAAAAGTCTGTGAAATTTAATTTAAGCCATATGGATGCACAAAGCATGTAATTAATAAGGAAATGATGTTGATTGTTAATATAGACATCTGAAATCAGCCACAGCGAAATCTCGTTATGTCAGGATTGTGGCAGCCTGGATTCAGACGGAACACGGAGCATTACACAATTGATATAATATCATTACCAGGACATTCCTCACAAATTTTATGCAGAGACAATGTCACATCTTTTCAGCCTGAAAAAGTGGTATGTCTACACAAGATGCAATTATTTTAATTCAGACTTTTAATGATCTATATAAAGACAACAATGGGCTGTTTGTTGCCGTCTGAATCGGGGTTCAATCCAGCGCAGCGAGACCACCACCACCACCCCAGCACCCTGCACGGAGCCGGGTGTGTGCAGCCACACGAAACTCATGAAAAACTGAGCGGAGAGTTCAAATCCACGCCGTTTGCACCCTGAGAAGCGGAATATCCCGCGCCGCATTGTCCGGCCGGGAGCACACGCACGGCAATTAAACGGCTCGGCCCCGAAAAGTCCCGCAAAGAGATGTTGCATCTGTCTAACTCGGCGTCAGCACAGAGAGCGACTCAAGTCCTGCCAAATCGAGTGTGACCTTCAATCTGCCACTCTCATGCTGAAAGGCAGTGGAGTAAATTACTTGGCCTTCCCTTTCTATGGCGGGTGAATGCGAGCGGGTCGGCGGGACCTGCCGCCGCTCCATCCCCAGTGGCACCCCACAGTTTACACAACCCGGGCTGAATGCCATAAAAGAGGGGCTTCATTCACCGGGGGCCCGCATGCAAAAGAGACGCCCATTAGATCATAGTAATTATTCCATTTACATCACACAGTGCCACAGTGGGACGTGAAGGACTCATCAAACACTTCTCTTCAGCGGGCCCGGCTGCTAATGAGGCCCAGTGGCGGCATTGTGCCTCCCATTTACTCATGGCCGTGCCTGCCTGCCAACAACAGCTCAGCCCTCCAGACAGGCTGCCCCTTTCAGAGCCATTTATTCCGTGCCCAACCTCTGACCTCAAGGGTTATGACATCAGCAGCCCTGATTTGTGATCATTTTTATTGGCGGACATTCAACTCTTGTTTCCTGTGTTTAACTCTGCCTCCCTTTTTTTAGCTAAACTTATTGGTTCTAATAGGCATCTGCCAAAAGACTATAAAGTAAGCCAGAGCTCGCACAAAGAGGCTTCTGATCTTGCTATAAAAAGCCCCACAGCTACTATTTATGCCAATAATAACGAGTAATTCATTATCTAGGTGCACAAAATCTGTTAACCACTAAAATGTTGAACAATTTGGAGCAGATGTCCAACAATTTTATGAGTTTTAATTAAAATGTTCTATGTATTTTCATCAATACACCTGGGTTTTTAAATTTACTAAGATGCTACAGCGGCGCACGACAGTACTTTGCAAATTGCGTTTTTTTTCAGAGAGGGATTAGGAGGGGATGATTTGGGCTAATCAGATGCTGATTTGTGGCGAATTTTTTCCCCATTAAGGTGTTGATGCAAAATCAAAGAGGAATTAGAGCAGAGATTTAAAAAGACAGCGCTTTCTTGGGACAAAGCAGCGATATTTCAGGAGTCAGTGAACTTCAGTTTGTCTGCATGAAATAGAGAAGGGAAATTTGCATGTTGAAGCAGAGTCATTAATTTTAAAGCTAGTGTTCTAAATGGAAATTAAATATCTTTAGAGAACAGGTTCTCAAAACACATGTTTTTCATAATGCAGTTTGTTTAAGCACTGCGATTTCCATATAGCAGAAATGGGTATAATAACAGACAGCATTTACTTTATCAAGAATGCAAATAATAATTTTCCAAAAATTTGACATTACAAATCACTGTGCAAGCACATAATCACAAGTTTGCATGATTTATGTTTTTAAGCATTTGTTAAAAAAATTTAAATACTTAAGAAGCTGATACTGAATAAAATAGAAAATATTTTATCTGTGCTCTTTCATTTGAATAATGGGAAGGTTTTTGGCCTGAAGTTAAAAACTAACTAGTTTTTAAAAAGGATGGTTTTCCCTCAATTATAATCATAAGCAAATTAACAAAAAAGAGGATCCTGTTCAGCTAATTTCAAACTGTTCCAGTCGCAGATGATGATTGCAGGAAGTGGTTAAGTAATAGAAGATTTTTTATTATAACAGTGAGGACTCAGTATAACCAGCCCTGCACAGATAATCTTTGCAATGCAGCCCTTTCAGGGCTCATATGGATATATAATGGATTGGATTGGGAGCTGTCACCAATCCGTAAAGTATCTCTAATGGAATCTGAGGATTTACATTTGTTTCCCAGATAAGATTCTCATCCAGTTTCTCTTTGTAGTCAAGCAAATAATTTCACTCATTATTTGCTAATCTTAATTTCATCATCTTTGCCAGTATTACCTTTATTTACATAGCTCATTTTTTGACAAAAGCTGAGCTGCTATACTTCGTGTAGTAGTACTTTATGGTTGCACTCTCTACCCTAAATTGTATGCAATTCACACAGTTTTGTACACAAAACAGGGAAATGCATGAGCACTCCTAAATGACCACGCATAGATATTCATGCAAGCAACAACCTGTTTTACATGCAGATGGCCAGAAGTTTCCCTCTTTAAAAAGCAGGACACACAACCCCCTCCCCAACTCCTCTGAAAAAAACCCCAAAACAAAAAGGAGCGGGATGGAAAAAGAAAAAGCAAAATGAAAACAAAGAGGACACACTGGATTTGAGGCACAGGAGAGCTCCTGGGGCACCAGCACACTCTGTGGATTTGTAGAACTCTGTGGATCTGGATCTGTTTAGATCCCAGATTATGGAAGACTGGAAGAAATTCAAACTCCACATTGCAGGCCAGCTGGGCCTTCCCCTCTCAGAACAGCGTCCTTAATAAATACCTTCACACAGGGCACTGCGTTTGTGATCGGTGGCCCCTAAGGGAGCAAGGGAAGCCAGCCCATGAGGTGAGGGATCTTTGAAAGCCAACTAGAGAAACCGAAATGCTTGGCTTAGTTATTGTGGTGCACTTCTGCTGAGGGTTCCCCCTCAAACTGAAGAGGCTGCGATCAGTTAACCTGTATTCTATTTTGAGGTGAATTTTGAGGGGAATAAAGAATTGGCCCTCCATCACATCCTCTAGCAAGAGATTCCACTCTAATACATTTCACAGCCCGGACATTTTTCCTAGGTATTAAACTGTACTTTTGGTTTTGAACATCCAGAAGTTTTAGTTAGATCAAGGAGTCACTTCCCACTGTCCTTTTGTAGGACAAAATTCTTGATAATACAGCAAGTGATATCCAATTGATTACATATTAAAATCAACAATGTTATAAATGTTTTTATCTTTCTTCCTAGGCATGCAGAAAGCCTCTCTGTGTACCTATGTGCAGGTGGATAGATGCCATCCCCAATTACCATATAAACAACAGCATTTTTCCTCACAGTAAGTTGGGAGATACCAATGCATTGCCTTGAGAAAAACTCCAACACAGTTTGAGTGTTCTCAGCTCTAAGCACACCAAGAAACAATTATACAGGAAAAGCAACATCCCCACCCTGCCAGGAGATTCTACAGGACCATGGAACAATTGAGTCTGGAAGGAATCTCTGGATTCCATCTGGTCCAACCTCCTGCCCAAAGCAGGACCAACCTCTGAGTCTTGCTACCCAGGGCTTGTCTTGCTTTGGTTTGCCAATGTCTTTCCTTGCTCTGGGTATCCCTGGATTTGACACAGCACACCAGATGTGACCTCAGCACTGCTGGAGACAGGGGTAAAATCACTTTCCTGTACCTGGTGTATTCATCAAGCCTATCACCCAGTTCCCAGTGTTACTGCCCAGTTGTTGTAACCCCTCCACCAGGTAACGAGCCAGTCACTTGTGCAGCTCTCCTGAGAACAAGGAAGGGAGAGGAGCTGGCACAGGAGTTCACCCTGCAGAACCTGATGTTGGAGTATACTTGGGAATGGATCCAGGCTTTTTTAGATCCCTCCATGAGATGCTGGCTGCAGAAAAGCTCCTTATACTTAGTTTTGTCTACAGAGGCTCAAAGTTGGGAGCAGGAATCACCAAGGCACAAACACAGGACCTCATTTCACCCGGTTTCAAACTAAATCCATACTTCAAAGCTTAACACTGAGCACTGCACATGGTCACAGTCTGCAAGGAAGTTGTGCAGTGCTCTGCTGAAGGATGGTAATGCTCATCACCATTCAGAGCACTCAGACTGGGGAAAGCTTAATTAAAAACATCTGACAGGCCATGATTATGTTCATACATAATCGCCAGGATGCCTGTACCTGTTATGCCAGATCTTCATACTGTAAATAATTAGCTATAGGAAACCTCAAGAGGTTTCTTCAGAACACATACTTCACCATATTCTTATAGCATTTGCAATTTTAAAATCAGAAATTGAAGTCTATTTTAAATAGGAAACACTAATAACAGGCCTGCTTGGTTTTTTCCCTGCATTAAGAGCAGGATTAATTTTCAAGCACTGCTGCACATTTTCCAGAGCAGTCACTAATCTGCTAATCTGTCTTTTGTAGAAGTGTTTAAATCGTTATGATCGGCTTCCTCATGCAACTATTGGGTTGAGTATTGCAGTGGAATAATTAGGAAAACATGAGGCAGAATTCCAAGAGAAAACAATGCAACTGGGGAGAAAAGAAACTGGTTTTGCAGTTAGGGCCCAGGCTGAGGACTCAGGGCCTTTGGGCTCTCTGTTGGGACCTGGACCCAGGATGAACACGACCAAAACTCAAGCTCAGCTCCCTCCTTCCTCCAGCTGCCCCTGCCAGCACCTTTTAGCTCCTCAGTGTCTGTATTTGTAGTGATTAATACAGGACTGTCAGTCCTGAACTACAAATCCCAGCTAATGGCCCAATCCTAAGAAATTTGCCCAGCAGAAGGTGCGATGCTCCTGCAAAAGCTGATGGCAAAACTGCCGCCTCCAGATGGGAACCTGGGAACAGCTAAGCCTGTTCCTGGTCTGCAAGGTCCTGGATGCCCAGTCACTTACTCATAGAAGCTCTGAGTAAAGAAGGGATGGAGTCTGGACCAGGACAAACCGCAGTCAAAGGCTGAAGCTTGCCCTGGTTACAAGGTGTGTCACACACTCCCTGGGCTCGCCAAAACTGCTGCAGAAGGGAGATCCCTGAATAGTCCCATCTGCAGAGGCACGGGGACTTTTAAAAACAGCACCTGTTGGTTTTAAAAAACCCCACATCCCGTCCACAGACCCCTCACACAAACCCAGTGGGTGCCCAAGTGTGCATGACCTGTGCGCACTCTCTGCGTGGGTAACTCCACTCAGGTTGGTTTCTTTTATTTTATTTGGCTTGGTAACCTAATAAAAAGCAGAAGAGTTCAAACATGTTACTCTCCCTCCCCAAACTGGTCTTTTTGAAATACCTGACACTAGACTTGACTTCTCATTTCTGCTTATTAGTGCAAAGTGTTGCTGGTTACAAAACTGCAAACAAAATTTCACAATATCTCAGTGGGGTGAAAAAGCAAATATTGATATTCATCCCAATGAATCAAGCTTTTGTTTTGTTATTTCTAGAGAGTGGAAAATTTGCAATGTCCCACTTTTGTAAGAAACACCATGAAGTAAATGCTGTTTCCCTAGATTACCACTGCCAGTTTTTCTACAGTATCTCTCTGTGGTTAGGGCCACACTGTCCCCAAGCAGGCATTTCTGTCAGAGTTAGAGATTTCCCTCAGTGAAATATTCTCAATATAAAATGTAGCTTTTCAAATGAAATTTCTATTTTTCCACAAAAATCACAAAAAGCTGCAATCTGATTTACGGTTGTGAGAAAACCTCAGACACTGAAGTTCTGAAAACCAAAAGCGTGGACTGCAATTTTTTCTTTCCCATCCCTTTGCTGAAACACTCTTAGAGTTTTGCCTTGGAGTTACAAAACATGCAAACACAGTTTTTTGACTCTGTCCCATTAGGGAAAAAATATTCAAACAAAGCATTATTTTTTTTTCCTTTCTTTGTTTGACATATTCAAACACCAGTTATGGCTGATTCCAAACAGCTCTATGGCAGGCAAATGCAATCTCAAAAATGATATATGCAAAAGGTGCAGCTCTATCACACAGTAGCACTTGGCTGATGCTATAATTTTTGGAAGTTGCAGATTGAAAGCAAACCAGTTATTTCCTGGAATCCACATTGAACAAAGGTTGCAGTCGCAGTTTTGTAACTCTCCACAGGCTGCCCTGGTAGGAATTAATGAAATACCTGGGCAGAGTAGTCAGAAGGGGAACTGAGTTCCCAACACATTCCAGCAGTGACTGTCGCCACACCCGCTCCTGACAATGACCAACCCTCAAAAGCCAACCACAGAAAACTTGTCACTGGCATTCCTAAACATACAACAAAACAAAGGAAACAATCGAAAGGAAAAAAACCCCAAAAGCTTAGGATTCAGTCAATAAGTTGCATGTGTTCAGAGGGGAAAGCTGTAAGGGAGCCACGGAACTCCACAGAAATGTGTAGGGATTGAAAAAATTGTTCCTCCGGGCAAGGGCTAATCTAATCCATGGATGGAAAGTGAATTTACTAAGGAGAAGCCAGGCAGATTGGTGTTTGAGGTGCCATAAACTGTCCTTTTGGTATGGTGGTCTCCCCCTCTTCTAAAAAAATCACAGATTTTGTTAGTCAACTTCTTCAGTCTTTCTATCGTAGATCATTTCCCCCAAAGTGGGTGGACTTTGAATACATTTAGGATGAAATGCTGAAAAAAATTACACTGGATCAATAACATCCATTACAGGTTAGTGTCACACAGTGCAACACTATTTTGTTTTGTTAAGGTGTCATTTAGACCAAAGAATACCAATCACTTTACACTGATTCTCCCAACAAGAACTGTCTTTAAATATTCAACATACTTTGTGAAGTCAACACATTTCACAAGAATGTTACTTTGATTTGTCATTTTTAAAAAATCATTCCATAAATCTAAACAAATTCCTCATCATGACCCACCATCATCTGTCAAAAAGGTACTTATAAATATGTATATGATCATTCTTTCTCTTTTTTTCTTTTTACATGAAGAAGGTATCAATGCTACAACTAATTGGGCTAATTTGCATCAAAGACTATACATAATTAATTTGTTTGTTAAAAGCTTTCAGCATTTCTTACAGGAAGTGCAAGAGATCGTTGCTGAAGTTTGAAGAAGTAATTAGCAATAACAGATGTCAATGCACATAATTGTAAAATGAGACCAGAAAAGGTACTGACAGAGTCTAATTTCACAACTGGATTTCTATCAAATATTCTGCTTAATGGTGTATGTATAGACAATTATTCTTTCCTCATTCCAAGGAGAAATCTCATTTTAGCCACTAAATAAGAGCCTGGACTTCTATTACTGTTTAAAATAATTATGAGAATAAATCAGTCTGCACTCAAGCATGACCTTGTCATGAATGTCAGCCACTCATTCTTGGAAGAGAAAATGCAGAGCCACAGCAACTCCTACGAGATCTTGTGATGGGCACACGAGCAATACGTACACCCCAAAGAGAGCAGAGGGGGCTGGAACTTTACTGTGGTCTTTTCCAAAACAGAACGAACCACACGAGTCTTGAGGCTGGATAAAGCCACAGGGATGACCTGGGGCCAGCTCTGTCCCACCTGTGATCCCATCACGTTGAGTGGGGAGGTGAAGCCCCTCACTCCCAATGAGTTCAGACACTCTGGTGCTGCAATGCTGGGCACGAACAGCTCTCAGGGTGGTGTGATGGCATGAACAGAGAGTGCAGCTATCCAAGCCCAGTGTGCTGTTCCAGCTGGGTGCATCAAAGTCCCAGGCTGGACATTCATTCACAGAGCCCCCTCCTGCATGGGCCGCTTCAGGCTTTGGTGTTTGCCCTCACTCAGTCTTTAAATAAAACTCCCAGAAGAACAACAGATCTCCTAGCTTTTCTCAGCATTGTTGTGCTGTTGCTTGGCCCAAATTCACCATCCTAATTAAACCTTTCACTGAAAGTACCCATAGCTTTCAGCCACTCTCAGCCCAGCTATTTTAGAGCATCTTTCGAGCATTTCTCAAAGCGGTTTATGGCCCCAGAAGGAATGTGGTCCAGCTCTGGAGATCCGTGTCCCCATCCATACCTTTTACATTTGGGACTTAGGGTTCCCTACAGGGGACTCTTTCCAATGTGCTATGGCAGATCACTGCTCAGCTCCAACTAATGCCTTCAAATTGCACCGTCTCCTCAATTGTGCTCTAACACATACAGACAAAATGCCAAGAGCATATCTTATTTTAGATATCACTTTATGGCTATCTACGAGTTTCCACAACATCTATCCATGCTCTAAAAATTGCTTTTGAAAGGTAGAAACTGCTAACCAAACTTGCCTCAAAGGAATCCCTCCCCTTGGAAGAAACAAATGGTAGCTACAGAACATGCAAATGAAGTGACCAAGGTGCCTATTCAGGAACTGCTGGCATGGAGGATAATTATGACCTGTGCAAAGCCCTTTTGGAATCCTATACATTAGGATTATCCTACATGAAAGAAGAGTTTTCCAGTATGAAAAAGGACAGGTGTGTCCACACCACAGTGGAGGTGCCACCGTCATTGTCTGAGCGACAGTTTCAGCACAACCCAGTTATTACCGTTTCCTCTTGTATCCAGCCTTAACAAGATTAAAGTTTTCTGTTCAATAAGCACCTCCTCTTCTCTGGCCAGATTGTATTAGCATGGTTGGCATTCCACCAAGGTTTAGCAACTCTTTCTAAATGGGTTTTAATAAAGGACTTCGCAAGGATCATATAACTAGACAGAAAGAGTGTAGATAATCAAATTACTGGCTTTCAGCACGTACTTAGCCTTCCTTGCATCCAGCCAAACAAGATTTCACATCAAATGCAGGAAAAATGCATGCAAATAAGCTGCTAATGATTATTAGAAGATTCTCACTCTTATGAGAGGATGTCTTATGACAGGTACTCAACATTTGCTCAAATGATTTGCCACCTCATTTTGCAACAAATTTGGGGTGACACTTTTCATGTTTACAGTGTTCCTGGAGGTATTTCAGATTAATTACTCCTTGCAGCACCTCTGAGTTTACAACCAGGGAGTACTCAGAGATCAAGGTAAGTGCTTGCCTGTGGTCACCCAGCAGTCCACACGAGTAAGAGCAGGTCCACATTTGTCCTCTAAGGCCAGGCCAAAGCAGCACAAGTTCTGCAGAGCTCCAGGTGCCCACTGGGCACCATCAGCACCTTCCTGTGAGCCTTCACTTTCCCTCATTGTCTTTGGTGAGGCAGACACAGCTGGGGACCCCCACATTCACTGCAGCCTGGGCTCAGGTCTCCTGGGCAGGGTGAGTGGTTTGAGCTGAGTTTTTGTGGTTACCAACTGATGGCATGGACAGAAAACTTCCAGCATCTCCAACTCACTACAGGGCCAAAACCATTATCTTTCCCCCCATTCCATTGTAGACCTGAGGCAGAAAAGCCAGTACCAAAATGGCGTTAAAAACAGTGCTTCCCAGTCCCTCTTCTTTCTTAACCCCTGGAATATACTTCACCTTTCCCATTGTTCATCCTTGACCGTACACGTTTGTGGGATCCCATTTGTGGCTGAGGCAGCTGGCTGGGCAGCTCCAGAGGAGAAGATGCCAGGTCTGCCTGGGCTGTGCATCAGTGAGCATTTGTCTTATGCCTAGGCCTGCCAAAAGCCCAACACCAGGGTTTCACTGTACTCTCCCAGCATAGCAATGGTTAGATTCCTTTTATCTCTGATGTTAATTTTCACGAAGCCGTGCCAGTTTCTTTATGTACTACAGAGTTCCCCACTTCATTCAAAGAGAACTCTGTTGTTCTCTTCCTTATTCCCCGAAATATATTTCCAAAAATTTGGCCCTAAAAAGAACAGGCTGTCTTGATCCTGGTGCTGGAAGCCATGGCTCCTGATAGCCCCTTAGCTGCGTGGACATCACAAAGGTCTTTACAATCAGAAGTTTTAATGAAGATAGACCTTGGCCAGAAACTTAAGTCAGACCACTGTTAGCTGTTGGTGTTTAGAGACTCAGAATTAATGTATGTAATTAATATATGAAATTACATTGGCTATCTAGTTGACTCCTGGTCTGAATAAACCCCAATTTTATCCGTAAAGAAATTGGCTGTTAGCTGGTGTTGCCAAGAGGTTTCTATGCAAGTGGATGTCACCATTCCCAAATGAAATAGTGAAGGCCAGAGTACAAAACCCACAGCAGAGTGACCAGCAGCACTGACCTAGAGCATTTACTGCTCTCATTCTGGGAGGGTTGTTCAGCACACAAATGTCCTGGGTTGATTTATTTTCTTCTTTTCTTCATTTTTTCCCTTTTAATGTAGCTTCTCCTTCCACTGGAGAAAACATTCAGTTGATTTAAAGATTGAGTGTCCTTGCTCAACTCTTACTAGAAAAAGTTACGGGTCCTTAAAACTTGGTGGAGTTCAGATTTTGGTTTCCTAATGGTGCCAAAAGATGTTTTTTGAACATATATTTTTGAAAATTATGAACACATAATTTTCTGCTTCCCACACGCTGTAAACACTTTCACACCAATCCTAAGAACCAGGGGAATGTCAGAATATTCCTTGTCAAAGCTCCTTCTCTCCTTGTACCTTATTCCAGCCCTGTAACACCTGCCTAGGAAAAGTCCTTGGGCAGGGCAGGCACACAGGGATACTTCTCCCAGCATCTACTCTCTGTCCAAATAAAATGTTGGAATTACAGAAGGAAAAGTGGAATAAAAATATCAGATATGTTTACAAATCTTCAATTTCACCAGTTTTACTGGTGTTTAGGCCTCACAGAGCCCGTGCACACATGACACAAATGATTTTTGATATTCTCTGTACAACTTTAGTATCCGAAACTACAGGATCCCATATAGGATATTTCTTGCCTTTCCTGCAAACATTTTGATTCTGTGGTAATTCCCTGTGGACTTCTGCAGCTTTTTCCCTTTGAATTTTTGGAAGTGAAGGAATGAGGTCTGCTAGATGTCAGCATGCATCAGGCTTGTTAGTGGAGATCTCCCAGTGCCGAGAGAGCGGGATCTGAACGCCTGGCTCCAAACATAGGAGAGCGACAGTTAATTTTTCTAATGATACACAAAAGTATTAGGAACATCTCTGACATTTTCCTTTTAATTCTCTTCCCCTATAACCTTCCCCAAAAATCTACAAATCAAAGCGACAAAGGGCTGAAGCACTGACAAGCAGTGGTTCTCTCTTCTTTGGAAATGTTTTGAATGTGCTAGGAAGAAGTTGTTTCTTATTGCAAATATTGCTAAATTAGATTCTACATTCATCAAACCTAATAACCAAGACCCTTGAAGAAAGACTATTATGTACAGTTAAAAATAAATACTACAGATTTCTTTCCCAGAAATTACTATAAGGATTTTTAATTAGTTGAAAACACAAATATTTTTCTAATGGATGGCTGATTGAAATCAGCCTAGTTCAAAATAAATGTTGTCATGACCATTTCTTTATGATTTTCTTATTAAAATTAATCACTCATCTTTTGTACAAACCAAGACAAACTTTATCCACAAACTTTTGATACAGATGAAACACCCACAGACTGCTCAATTCTTGAAAGATTGTGTCAAGATCTACATATTGCCAACCCCAAACCAATTTAAACAAATAGAAACCTTTCCATGATGTCAATACACCTTGGATCAGATCCTATTGGAGTTTTCTCTACACTTGCTCACTGCTTTTCTACTTTGAACAAATTACCTGAAGACTTGGCCACATTGCAATGTTGTTGTTAGGCACAAGCTTCTCCTACTGAAGCTAAAGTGAAAAAAAAAAAAAGATCAAAGAAACTTTCAACAGTGAAATTAGAGCACAGAAAGTTGAAATACTCATTTCTTGCAACATTTACCTCTTTTGATTGCAAGCTTTTTCTCTCTAGAAGGAAGTGCCAGAGGAGATAGAAAAATGGTCCAAAAATGTGTGCCAATGTTTTTTTTTACTTATTCAGCATCCTCAAAGCGCAACCTCTTACAGTTCCCAGGGTTTGTTTCACAGCATCTTTCTGAGGCAGGTAAGCTGCTGCTTTTGGTTAAAGCATGGGAAGGGAAGTCAAGAGACAAACCCTGCACCTGAACAGTGACTGGCTGAGCAAACCTGGCTGGATAGGTGATTAACAGCTGGTGCAGAGAGTAGAGACACAGGACACTCTAATTGCTGCTCTTTGTAACAAGTCTAATTTCAGTCCCATATCTACAGATATACAGGCTTAGGGATTCTGTTTTCTAAAGCCCTGAACACACCACTTCCTTTTCCTAGAAAAGTGTGGTCTCATCCCTGGTCCACCAAGAGCCCTGAACCATTTCCTGGGCTCTCTGCACAAATAAACCTCGCCTGAGCAATCCCCCAGCTGCCTCACACAGAGCAAGTCCAATCTGTAAAAAAGTTGTGTTTTCTTTCCAGCTGCCCAGAGCAAAAGAACTTTCCCCTCTCTCCATACTTGTCTGGCATCATCAGAGCACTGCACTAAATCCAACTGTCTGCCCCTCTCTGTGCCTAAAAGGCATGAAGGACATGGAGGAACTGTGGGCTCTATCACATGCAAAATTTCTTTTGCAGCACATCAGAATCAGACATGATCTCTTCTGACACGACATCAAGAAACAGTTTTGTTTCTTTCTTTACCCCAAGCTAAATGAAGGGTTTATATTCCGCTTGTGGTTAATGCCTATGTTCAGAGCCATGGATCTTTCTGAGCATCTCTGCTGTATCATGCACCACTGCCTCTGCAGCAGGCAGCCCATAACCCACGGAGAACTTGGTTTCCAGAGGTGCTTGCTTTGTACCTGTTAGGGTTCTTTTCCCTTCCATTAATTTCATTATCACCCCCTTTGTCTGCCACTTGATTTTGGCAGCTTCCTGGTGCCCCTCCTGGGGCTGAAGGAGCAGAGCAGCCTCAGCAGAGAGGGTGCCCCAGCCATGAGCACAATATTGAGGTTTGGTGAGTCCAGGGGTGGCAGATGGACACTTCCACGGCTCCACTCTTGTCATCCAGGCAGCCCTGAACTCCCTCAACAAAGCTGTTCTTTCGTTCTCTCCCTCATCCATCAGATAATCTTCTCATTGGAGGAGCAGCTTTGGAAAAGATGAAAAAAGCAAACGGGAGCAGCAGAAAAAAAATTGTCTCAGTGATTTCAGTTATTTCACCATTGCAGTGTGGTCTTTTCCTTGCCAGAGCTGGATTTTTCACACCTTGATGGGCATTTGTGTAATGCTGGGAAAGACTGTGCCATTCCCATCACAGGGGGAAGTGTCCAGCACACATCCCCCGCTACAGATACAGAGCACCTGAATCTTAATTCTTTTGCAAAGAGCTTGCAGGTGTTTATCAAACACTCTTTCTTAAAAATTTTGTGAGAGTTCATTTGTCAGCAGATGACTATTACCAGCACAAATGAAAGGAAAACCAACAGAACTCTTTAAAAAAAAATATTTCTTGCATAAATTAATTCATTGGCACTTGAAAGCGTCTTTCAGAAAAGAGAAAATTTAACAGACAAATGGAGTTTTCTATCAAAAGTTCCACCTTTGTGAATAAACACAGTTCCAGACACGAGTAGTGGAGTGCCATCAGGACAGGGAGCAACCAGAGGAGCTAACTGGAAATTATGTCATTTTTCTATCTTCTTAATACTGAAACCCATCTTTTTGGGAGCAGCCAGAGGAGCTAACTGGAAATTATGTCATTTTTCTATCTTCTTAATACTTAAACCCATCCTTTTTTCTCATGAACTAAGTGGATTTCTATAGCACATTCATATGCACAGAAGTTCATACCCAGAGCTGTGTGTTTGCACTAATCAGAAACATGTGGCAACATGCTACACGTGCAGATAAACAGCATGGTTAATTGAGAGAAATGTTCTGCTCAGCATTTTGTTTGTTCTGGTGTGTCTCTTTGAGTTTGCATTTATTAAGAAAAATTAAACTGAAAAAAACCCCAATGTTTCTTAAAATTCCCCATCGAAAAACTGCAATTTAAAAAAAATTAATTTTCTAATGCCTACCCTGAGCAGCAATACACAAAGTTATGTACTCCAGACAGACACCAGCATGTCTTCCATATGCCAAATTCTTTAAGCTATATTACTTGAAAATTGAAATTGATGGAGGACATCTGATCTAAAAGATTCTTTTCTTTAAGTTTAATATGCCACATCACATGATCTTGTCAGGTGGGATCATGTCAATGATATTTATGCCATAATGTGAATCAGCCATGTATAAGTTGACTGTACTAATACAGAAAAAGGACACAGATTTTTTTTGGCAGTATCTTCACTGACTTTTCCTTTTTCTTCCCTTCTTTTCCAGAGGAAAAAAATCTGAGTTACAAGCAGTGGCTAAATCACAGAGAACCTTCTACCAAGCCCAGATTCCTGATCTGTGTTTTGTGTGGGTGGATCAGAGCACCAGTAATAGGAAAGCCATGAGATGAAAATGAAAGAGAGCTTTCCTACCATTTTCTTTTGGCTCAGCTCTTGCTATAGCACTTTTCTTTTACAAAATTCAGACTTGTTTGTGGAGATTTCCTTTCTCTGACTGATTTTCCCCCTCATTCTGTCATTGGAACACAACAGGAGGAGCAGTATCTGAGATCATCTTTCAGCTGAAGACCGGGACAGAGAAATGAATAAATTGAAAATACATGGGGCTCTTTTACAGAGTCCCTGTCACGTGATAAGGCTCCTGGCAGCCCAAACCACAATGGGTGGCAGAGGAAACCTGTCTGAAATCCTTGCTGTGCCCTGGGGAAGGGTCTGGTGCCGGATTCTGCTTCCACTGACCGCCTCCTCCCTCTGCTGAATGATTTGATGGTGGAATTTGGCCACGTGCAGCCAATTCTGTACCTGGGCTGTTGGGTATTTCTCTCTCACCTCAGAGATACGAGTGCATGGCACTGTGACACAAAAACCAGTGCAATCCTGTGGATTCCTTCTGTTCTTCAGGAAAGAAAGTGTATCTCATGATGATCTCCTGTGCTGGTAACCAGGAAATACAACTGGGCAGAAGTTTCTGCCAAGAACATGTTCTAGCAGAGCTTCAAATAATCTTTTTGAGATCTCTTTCCAATGCCCCTTCCAACACACAATGGTTTTCACTTGTTCTGGTGAGACTGCTCCCTGCTACCCCTTTGGTTCATGATGCTTTTCACAAGACTCACTTTTTCACGGTGAACTCAAACAGCAAATGATGTGCTGAGAAATAGAAACAAATACAAACACAAGGCTCCAAAATTCAGCCTGACCATATAAGCCCAGAACTCCAAGGCCAAGCTCACTCCCCAAGGTGCAAGGTGTGCAAAAGCCTGATACCTGCACTGCTTGTGGTTCTAGATTAGCATAATTTATCCTTAACTCTGAAGGTTATTTAAAATACAGAAAAGCAGCTTTGCCAGTTCTCATTTTATCCCACACAGAAAGTTGTCTTAATTTGCAGTCAGTGGGGAAGTCAGCTGTTCCACCTGTGCCACGACAGGCTGCCTGTTCCTGCTCCTGCTGCTATCCCGGTGTGTCTGCGGGAATGTTTCTGTGGGAATAAAGCTCTGTGCTAAAAATAGAACGGGGAGGGGGGGAAAAAAAGTCGAGTTGCTTCTAAATTTTGCAATCAGTTCTCATGCATGCAAACTGAGAGCAGTTCGGAAATGTTTTCTCAGAAGGCAGCTCTAAAATAGGGCCCTGCTGGCCCCAAACAGTGAAGGATCTCCAATTCCAGCCCAGCAACTCCCAGGTTCAGGAGAGGAAACAGAAGAACCAAGTCTAAGTTGGACATGTGTAGACTGCCCATTATCAGCTCATGAATGGTTACATTAGCACTACCCTGTTAATAATGAATGCATGGTCTCAGTTTGGTTTTCAGCAGGTACAGGAGAAGGACAATGTTCTTCAGAAGTTGGGAAGCATCTCCAGCCGGACAGGGAACTACCTGCAGGTAACAAACGTAGCCCCGAGAGGAGAGTAAACCAGAAATAGAGAATGTTGCAGCAGAAGTGCTGCAATAAATAGAAGTCTACTGTCTTCTGTTCATTTGTACCTTTGTGGAACTGTTCAATAAAACCTGATTTCCAGAACCCTAATGGTGCTACGTGGAAAAAAATTAAATCTGTTGCATCCCATGATAAGAAATAGGTATTAAAATGAAGAAATACCATCTCTCTCCTACTCTAATTATTTAAGGAAGATGCTTTTACAGCTGTATAAAGTGGACAGAATCTGCAACAAACTTCTCCACAGATTCATGAAAACAAGGTGCTTGGATCACAAATAACATATTCCAACTGACAGAGAAAGATAAGTTACATTAGTTTATATTTCTGGAGATGATCTAAGCCCTTAGTTATCTGTTACATCAAATGTCTCAGTTTTCCTTCTGTAATCTAATATCCACCTTCAAGCTCGCCCTACATTTAAAATTTATACAAGTTTTTTCAGATGCTGCCATTTTGCCTCAGGCTTTGTAGGTGTTAAGCTCCAGTAATAATCTACACTGTTTCTTTAAGAAAGTTCATCCATTCACTTTAATTACATTTTCAGCCCTGGTTATTGTCCCTGTGCCTGCAAAGAATGTTTCCAGCCATAAAAAACCATTATCTGCCACAATTATGGATAACCAGAGCGTGGCCAGAGGGCAGAAATGCCATGGTGAAAGATTGTACCGCAATTCAGCGCAGAATTTATAACTTTCCTCAGGGCTAACTGTCAGCCTGATCACAATGCCTGACAAAAAGATCCAGTAAAGCAAATGCAGATGCTTCTTCTTGCCTGCATGGTTGCTCTTTTTAATTTTTTTTTTCATTAAGGTGCAGTTTGTTATGATACTTTAAATTGCAGCCACCTTGGATGCAACACTCCAGAAAAGACACCCTGACTGATTGGCTGTGCTGGAGCACAGATTTAGACCACACAAGTCCAGCACCACGGTTTTAAACACAGGTTGTCCTTGTGCAGCCAGGACTTCTCAGAGGTGCACAGGAAAGCCTGCAGAGCATTTGCCCTGATGGCCAAACTGCAGCTCAGTTTCAGCTGCAGAGTCCTCTCCGCTCCTCCTCGCTGATGCCAGATGGAGACAGAGATAATTTTCCACAGCTTCCCATGTTACTGTTCTTGCAACATTAGATCTTTCCATCGCTAATTCTTGTGGTTATTAACATCCAGAGGAATGCCAAGCTGGAAGAAAGATTAACTTTTTGACACGGCATTTGAGCATATTTAATTATTTCTCTTGTTCCATCAGGACATCTTTTTCCTAATGGGAAAAGAGGTTTGTATTTTGCCTCCTGATGCAGGATTTCAACAGAAGAGGGCAAGAAGATCATGAGTCCCATCACGATATTTCTTCATGAGAAGAATAATATAAATCCTTCTATATTTTTTTTTTCCCAGCCAGAAGTCTCAAAGCACAATACAAACATGACTCAGAATTATCCTTTTTGGTTTTGTGGTAAAAGAAAACTGAGCAGTTGAGAGGGGCTGGGGTGATGTTCCTGGCATCCTTGATGCCTATGCAACTTCCAGCACAGCAGCAGGAGCTGCCACCCCCACCCCTGTGCATGGGAGCCACATTTTGGGACCCTTGTGAAGGGATAAAGCAGGTTGAAGTTCCTCCCCAACCTCTGATCCGCTCCAGACTTCCTTTAGCCTGTGCCCGGGTGCTGGTCCATATTCCCACAGAGCAGATGAGTCCCAGAGTTGGACTTTGTGCTTAATGTCAGACTTTCACAGAGAGATGGTAACAGAGGCAAGCCAGGATCTGTCACCTGTGGCTTCTGACAGAGGATGCTGCCTTTCTCAGCAAGGAGGAGCTGCTTGAAGTAAGTACTGAATAAAGACCTTGAAAATAAATTTGATTTCTACACCAATCCCTCCCTGGGGTTTCCAGAAATACTCTGCTTCTAATTTGACAATAATGCCTGTGGGCATCTATTGGCACCATTAAGAAGTCAAAGGCCTTTAAAAGTGTGGCCCTGAGTGTCCACAGATCTGAGAGAATTCCTAACAGTTTCAGTGTAGATCAGCCCGGTTTTCCTCACTTTATTTTTCATCACAGGAATTCGAAATATGGAAAAGATAAAGCTTAAAAATGTGTTTTGCTTGGTTCTAGGTAATGCTGTGAGACAGCTTTGTAGGAAGGTTCTGCTTAGCAAAACCCCTCTGAATTCTGTTCTAAACTCTCTGAGTTTCTTTCTCTGAGCACAACCAGTTCCAGCTCAGGTGCAGCAGAGCTCTTTGCAGATGTTTTCTCACAGTCTTTGAGATGGCAAACCTTGCCCAGTCCCTACCACCCTAACTCCACTCTGGCACGAACAGGTCATAAGATTTGGCACCTCTGATCCTGCTTCAAACTCGACTTCTATCCAAAACATAATCCGAGGCAAAACTCCACCTCTTGGCCTATCTTCAATAAAACATCATTCTACCTGAACCTCAGAAAAGATAAACTATTAAAGTAATAAGAGGATAATTTAACCTCTTTAATCAGATAATCCTCCAGCACATTGGACATTTATTTGCACGGTATATTCTACCGTAATGAGTTTGCAGCTCTGATTTAAACAATTCCCCACCCTCAGAAAAAAGCTGAAGGAAGTGGTTGAGACATTCCATATCTCAGGTGCCATTATGTGAATGTGAAAACAAATGAGTTTAATTGGGGAGAAATTCATCCCAGACACAGGGCTCGCCCAAGGCCCTTGTCTGAGAAACCCCACTTAACTCTGCTCTAGCACAGAAGAGCTACACAGGCACTAGATGCCAATTAAGCCCTACTTATCTTTTTAATGAAGGGCTGAATCTGAAAATGAATTATTGTTTTGATGTGTAAATGATGTTGGTTTGGTAAGGCAGTGAAAGTATTCTATCTGGGGGGACAGGCAAAAATGAAGCGATAAAGTGTGTGTGCATGAACATGCATGAAAACGTTACTGAGCTTTCCGTGGCTCTCCAAGAGCATGGAAAACAGTGCCCAGCACTCAGACTAAAACTGCAAATTCAGCAACCTGGAATCCTCCTGTGTCTTTGTGCCAGTTTCAGCCAAGCGTTTCTTCCAGAGACCAAAACAAACAGAAAGGCTTCCCTGAAAACGAGAACGTCTCATTTCAGCGTTTGCTAAAATAATTGATTTCTCTTCTAAGCAGTTGTTCATTCTCATATTTCCCTCAGTGTTATATAGATAAGTGGTAAGCGCTCAAAAGTAAAGTTTTACTTTGGGTCAAGTCAAACTTTTAACTTCTCCATAATTTTCAATTGTTGAAAATATTTTAGAAATTTTTTAAATACTATTTAGCAGGGCTAATTCTTTTCCTAAATTTAAAATTGTCCAGGAGAAGCAAACCCACCAATTAACACAGGTCAATGTATGGTCAAAGACTCTGCAATGAATTAAAAAAAAAAAAAAAAGCAATTTTAGTCTCATTTAAAATTCAAGTTGGGAAAAATTGTCATGATTCCTTTAGTTTTTGCTGAGCTGTGGCTTTACCTTAAGTGGTGTACAACTTTTAGGTGGCTGCAGTCCTGAACAGGGATTTTTGGAAAACAACTTCCCTGATACTGATCTTTGGAAATGAAAATAGTTCTCCTGCTATGAAAGTGAAATATGGTGCTTCCTCCTAACTCACTGAAGTGCCAAAGACCTGTGAGCTCGTTTGGATCTCCCCAGTAAAGGCACTGAAGTCCATCAGGTGTTCAAACCCCTGGCACCCACAACTGGTGAAAATACAGTGTGCAAAAATTAGGGATGTGCTGTCCCAACCAAGGACCTTCAGCCTGTGGTCTCCAGACCTGAAGCAGTGCACGGACTTGGATCAATAACTTTGAAAAGCAAGCCCAGAATGAGACAGCTTAAATATTTTATAAAGAAATGCACTCAGCTCATTGGAAGAAGATGAAAATCACCAATCTAGATGAAAACTCATTCAAAAGTGTGGGAGATTTTTATGGTTTTTCTGGGGGATTTCAACTTTCTCCTTAACGATCATGAATAGCAGGACAAAGCTTTCTGAAAACAACAGCACAGAAATTGTTTCACTGTGTTAGTAGTCAGAACTTTACTATAGGAAGGGGAACTGTGATTAATTAATTATCAGGCACGTGGATATCTCACTTGCAAGGCTAAACTTCCCAGGACAGGTTGTGTCACATAGTTAGACTTCAGGGAATAGCTAAAATTGTCCAAAGAAACCATTTTTTAAAGGACAGAGAAGTCATGGGCTAGGAAGGGTGGAGGCAGTCACTGGTCTTTCTCACCTATGAAATATTCTGGGTTTCTGAGATATGAACAAGAGCCGTAATTGGCTCTGTTATTTAAAGAATCACTGGAAAATATAATTGGAGACCCACACTCTTGCACTGCCCCAGTGTTACATCCATGTGCAGGTTTGGGCTCTATGATTAGAGAAGTTTAATTCCAGTTTCTAGTTTAAAAAAGACAAAATGCCATCCGACTGCTAACTTAAACAATCCTCATTTCTGCTTCACTTCATTACACACACAAAATTCCCTTTGCATGACTGCAAGATCAAATCCCTGATCCCAGATTGTAATTACAGAGTAGTCAGGGAGTAGTTGCCTTCTCCCCTTTGCAGGGTCCTACAGCTCATTAGTCCATCAGATTATTAAGAAATTCTCAGTTTTAATAAATGAAGGTGGTGTTCACCTCATGGCTGAGAATGGATGTTTTTATGGAAATAAATACTTGATGCTTATCTTCACAGCATCTCTTTAAGAAAACCATTATCACTTCAAAATAGTTCCTCCAAGCAAAAAAAAAAGTACAATTACGTAAGACCTGTGCAAGCCAAGCCGTGAGGAGATGCCAGGTTGTGTTTATGTTTTTGCCGTATTTCAGACCCAAAAAATCAGCCGTGGAATAAGCTGGTGAAACTTCATACAGTTTCAAACCTAGAGAGAGAGAAATGTGGTCCTTCAACCACCCCCAGTAGTGCAAATGCCTCTCACAGGCTCCATTTAATTTCACAAATTAAATCTGAGTTTTGAACTTGCATTTAGTAAGAGCTTGTTCCTCAAGTAGGTCCACAGAACAATGGGCTAACAGAATCCAGTGCTTTGCTTAGATGCTAAAATTCATCCACTTAATGTGAGCAATTACCACTGATCCTTCATGCTTGCTTCTTAACATTTAATATCTTACTCCTTAAGATATGAAAATCAGCTACTTTAACCTCCTAAAGTAGATTTGAAGAGCCTCCTAAAATTTCTCAGGACCAGTCTCATTTAAAAGTAAGTGGAATTATGTTCAGAAGCTACTTAGATGCTTTAAAAAAACCCAACTTGATATTTAAAATACATAGCCCTGAAGTAATTTTCCCTTCAGTACTTCTTGAAATCAAGCTTAAAAAATGGACTTTGGAGCCAAGACACATCTTTGTATCTGCATTTTCTGTTGGCTGGTGTTCCTGCCGTAGCACAGTGCTGCACTGCTCACAGCCACATCCAAAATTCCATCACAACACCCAAACTGCTGTTCTGGGACTGCTGAGTGATCTGGAAAGAGTCTGTGCTGTGACGGGCACACACCAATAACATCAAGATCAACTGTGCCCAAAAATATTGTCTTCGGTAAATAAAAGGGTTTAAAAATGTATCTTTTTGCAGAGTATTTTTCTTTGGAAGCATTAAACTGCCCAAATCTACCTTCTTTACCACATTCTGCAGAGATGAAGACTGATGGGCAAAATGAACTCTCTAAATGCCTTGGGAAATAATGTCTCCTAATACTCTAATTTGTTACTCCTGGTACTCTATTTTTGCTAACTTAGAAAGATAAAGTTTGGAATGCATGTTTCTAATTTAGTCCTTGCAGTGCACAAGAATACAGATTTTACAGTTTTTAAATAGTGCAAACTTTTAGAAAGAAAATAAAAAACTAATATATTATTACTGTTATAATTAATATTTATGTTATAGAAGTACACAAAATTCCCAGTCAGGATGTTCACCCTTTAAGGTTTACTTTAAATAATACAAGTGTTGGTAGATTTCTATTTACGGTAATTGTATCTCACAAAATGAGGAAGTTTAGCTGTATATACCAAACTGTAGGGTGGCCTTTGTCCCTGTGGCACTGCATTCACATCCATGCAGCTCCCTGAGAGAGAGCTGAAGTGCAAAGATTAAACTATTGCCAGGATGCAGGATCATCTAAATTCCAGTTACTAGAGAGGGAATTTTTACATTATTTCAGTAGTTTATGACGCTTGACACTGTGGTACTCCATGAAAGAAACAAAAAAAAAAATCACAACAAGCTTTTCTTTAGTCACCTGCACCACTCTGCAACATTCCTAAAGTGTGTCCTGCAGTGGAACTGCTCCCCATTTGCACTGGCAAGAGGAATGTCAGCCTGCAAGTTTCTGGGGTTATTTGACTCATCAATTAATAGGTAACTCAGGGACACATCCACTGGCCACACCAACTTTCACCAGCTCAGTACAAGGCTGCCAAACCCCTTAAGGATGACATTCCCACCTGGTTTCCGTTTCTCCCCACAGCAAATCCCTGCCCGACCAAGCGGCACTGACACTTCGGTCTTCTCGTTTCCAGTGAAAATTAAACAACATAGCACTACGGAAAATTCCCCTAGCAGGCTTTGAAAAAACTGAATCTGTAATTATTGAACACATGAGCATTGTAAAAAATTAATTAGGAGTCCCCTCCGAACCCTTCACATTGGCATGGGAGGCTCATCCCAGCACAGCCGCTCTGGCTGGTGGGTGCTGGGGAGGGAACTTTGGCTTTTGCAAAACCCGTCTGCCAGCAGCTGGAGCTGGGGCTGCTCACACCCTGTTGTTGCAGACAGCGAGGAAACCATCCAGTGTCCCAAATAAATTAATGAATTACTCTCCTCCTCCCAGCAGCCTCAACGCTGGAGCCAGGAGCCGTAATCACGCTCTTGCTGCTTCTGAGTCACCGTGAGCCGGAGCCCGGCACGGCGTGCAGAGTCAGCAGAGGCAGATGCTGAGCTGCATTGTGTCTGTAAGTCAGTCAAACCAGTTTAAAAATAAACTCCTCTTCCCCTGGCCCCTCCACAGGCCCCTCTGTGCACACACGGCGCTGCCTCTTCCCGCCATGCAGGCGGCTTTTTGGAAGAGAGCGCCTGACTCGCATCAAAGAGCTTTTGCCCCTTGGGTTAAACCGTGTTAGCCCAGGCCCTAAGCAGGCACATGAACCAAAGCTGAGGTTTTCAGAGCAGCCTGAAGGAGCCAAGCATTCAAAACCCATTAAAATTCAACGGGAGCGGAGCACTCGCGCTCTCAGGTGCCGTTGAACATCACAGCCTCTCTCTTGGGGTTAAAGCAAGGAAATGAGGAGCATTCACCTTCTGCTGTGTTACCTAAGGTCAAAGGAGGGTCCATAACTGCAAAGACAGGAATTGTGGGACCCTTCTGCTCACCACAATGACAGAAAACTTTCCCCAAAGCTGCCTTGATGATTTTCCCCCAGTGCCAGAGCTGGAATGAGTAAATGGTCCCTGTCACAAAGCAGTGATGCTGTGGGAAGCATAAACACCTTTTGCATTTCTTCTGCAAACTTTCATTTCATACCTACCTGCATGGAAATGGGAATTTTTCCTAATGAACCATTTTACGTCTGTCTCTGACCAAAAAAAAACTTACTGGCAAAACATATTAAATCCCCTCTCCCACTGATGTAGCATGTGAAATTAATTGCCAGATAAGTTATGGGAGGTATTAAAGGTCTGTAAGCAAATTTTGCATTTTAATATTCAAAATTCAATCCCTGTTGATCACACACACCAGGCTGCATAGCTTGTTTCTGCTGCCAGGCTGTAGTGAAATGCTATCAGTTGTTTTCTGATAAGAAACTGTATGTATTCAATGTTTTTAGTTATATTTACTGATATTTCCTTAATATCAGTATTTCAGGTGAATGTTTCTGCCATAAGGTTCAGATGTATATTTGATCAGAAAAGTAAAAAGAAAAAAAAAAAGGATCATGATTAAAAATGCAGAGCATCTTGGGGGAACTCAAATTTTTGTTAATTTTAGCTCACGTAAAACTGGTCTTAATCCATACATTTTCCTTCATTCTTCTATTATTCCAGTATAAAGAAAATTACCTTTTTTAGCTACAAGAATAAAAGGTTATTCTCATTAAAGTTAGTAAAACATTTCAAAGCTTGATTTTTCCAAATAAATGTCTAATTCTTCTACAGAACGAACTAAACTGCGAAAATTATTTGCATTGAATCATTTTACTCTATGAATATTCTCAAAAATTTTTCAATTCTCCAAATTTTTCAAATGTGTTTAACATAAATTAAAAAAAAAAGTAAAGTTTCATCAAATCCTGCAGACATTTATCTGTATTACTGAAGAGCTGGCATTTACATATGGGTTGTGTATCCTAAAAATCTTCACTATCCATATAAAACAGCACATGATTCCATGATCAACATAGAATAAATCTGATCCTACACCTAATTCTCACTTTCCAAGTTGCAAACAGCAATGACCCTGGAAAGGTTTTAGGAGAGATCATCCCGAAAAGAGGGAAGACAAACACACGCTCCCCTTCATGTTCCAACAGGAACATTCCCAGAATAGGATGTCTTCAAGGCATTATGTGACCCCAGGACAACACAACTGCACAACTGCTGGTCCTCAAGGCTCTTGTTGTCATTGTAAACGCAAAGTACAAGTTCCAGACATTTTCCCTGGGAATAATTGACAGCCACTGCGTAGAAGTTGCAGATGCACAATGTTTAGTCACATTTTGTGCCTGCTGCAGCTGAGGAATATGATTGGGAAGAGAGGTCCTAATATCCAGATCCCCAGATGGATTGTCCCTTATTCACACCCAGATTACTAGGAGTTATAATGTTGATCTGAAGGGAATTGCCCTTCCAGCTGATCCCAGGGCAGGCAGTAGACACTAAGGCAGTATTAATAATTTTCAGTATGTGGCACTAGCCAGTAAATCTTCCAATCTGTGTGATGGACACCAGGGATGGTTACAAATACAGACTTCACCTTGGCTGCAATAGATCTGCGAGTCAGTGCTCTGAGGAATGGAGGAGACAAAAGGTATCGTAAACAGGGTAAGAGCCAGGCTTATCAGGAGCCCTTCAGGAAATCCTCCACTATAGCCCACAAGGCATCAAAGACAAGAGAAACAGCTGGCATTGGGATGGCAAGTGAGAACCCAGCTCCAGGAATGCTACAGGATAGGAGACAATGCCATGGCCAACCACCAAACCTTGGCCCAGCAGAATCAACAGGACCTGAGGCCTTGAGGATCTGCACCGCACACTGAAAGATTAACGGAGGAGATACACACAGCTGGTCTAGGAATCAAAAGCAGCCCTGCTACACGGGCATGGGGTCTGGGAACCCCAGGATTTAGCGCAAATGCAAGTTTCTGCTGCACTACACAACAGCCACCTCTCTCTGTGTGCCAGGTTCCGTTGGTATAAATGGTGATAAACAACAACTTCCAGGGTTTTCTGGTGGTTGTGAGAATGGAAATCATTATCCACAGTGGGGAATACTTAAACAGCTGTGCTGAGCCAAAGCCAGGGCAGCAGTGGAGGCAGGACCCCACTGCAGACCCTGTCTTTGTTCCAGCTCCAGGGTTACCTCAGTCGGTCCATGGGCAACTCGTGCACCTCGAGAGCATTTCAGGGAGCTCCAGCAGGGACTGTGCCTACTTGCACAGGGAATTCAAACAGCTTATTACCAAAGCCATTTTCTTTTTTTATTATTACTTTCTTCAAACAAAGCTAATAAATCAAATCACCCAAGATGCACATTATGCAAAGCTTAATTAGATTTGGCACACATCTCGCTAGGAGTAGCACCCATCTGACTTCAGATCAGAGAACTCAGGTTTGATGGGTGGAACCAAATCGCCCACTTCGGAGTTGCTAAATCTACTTTTAAATGCAGTGTGTTTGCATTTTTTCACTCTGGGACCTGGAGGAGGTTAGCTTTGTTTGACTTTTGGGCAATGGGAGCAGTGGAAGAGAATTCAGAAATAGAAGGAGACACTTTTATGAAGAACATAAATCTCTTATTCTGCAGGCATGGAAGGATCACAAAGAGTTGGCAGCAACCATTTCATGGGGCTACATTTCACATGCTACTGTGAGCTTGTGAAGCTTCCTCCTTGACTACCTACTGTTCTGAGACATTCTGGGATATTAATAAAAGTATAGAAAACTAATGCAAAAATACTATTTTGACAGCATATTATTTGGCAGACAAACCTTCATTGCCAATTTTATTGCCAACTTCCTGCTTTTCCTACACCCACAGCTCCTCTAGAAACAAGACCTTGTGAGAAATTTCAGCTATATATTTATTCAAATACTTTTATGACCCTGATAGAGAAGAAAACATTAAAAGGACAAAAGATTTCGTAACACTATTCAAGAAAAGGTGGAGAAAAAGATAAAGTAAAAATGCTACCCCCACACTTGGAACTGCAAGGACCAGCACGGTATAGAAAAAACTTGCACAGAAGAGCAACATCTCTGCAGATGGTCCTGAACCCCCACAGCAACCTCGTGGTTCCCTAATCCCCCTTTCATGGAATGACACACGGGAGGGAGGCACAGGGACGGGAAGTGGCTGATCATGGACACACACAAGTGCAACAAGAGCTCGGAGCTCCATGGGGAGCCCTGTGCTCCAGAAAACACAACCAAGCACAGCCTGGGCACAAGGACAGAGGACGTTTTCTGGCGGTGGCCAGGCTGTACCTCAGCTGGCCGTGGTCTCCTCACAACTGGGAGGGAACCGGTGTCAGCCCATGGCTGTCCTGGCCCTGGAAAGGGCCTTGCCCCTGTCAGACAGCACAGCTGGTTGGGCCAAGAGGGGTTTGCTACACAGAGAGCTCCTTGTGCTGCTTGTGATGCCCAAACCAGCACAGGCCGAGGCCCAAATTTGTGCCCGGAGGTGACAGCTCCACTGCCAACCCTCTCCACCAGCCCCTGCACCAGCTCAGGACAGGAGGGACAGCACAGGGCCCGGTCAGACCCCACTGCACGGCCAGACACCCTCCCAGCTCCACGCTCATCCAGACCCAGAACGGAGCACGTGTGCCCAAACAACAGCAACCAAGGCACAGCAAGTCTTAAATAGCAAGTGCCTGCAATGGGCAGCTCACAGGCAGTATCCTAATTACGACTTAATTAAGAAAAAAATTAACATATTCAGCAAATTATTTAATGAAACAGTTATTTAATGTAGAAATCCCAGGTTACTTCTAGACTACCAATGCACAAAAAAAGATATGATAGTTTCAAATTCATCCTTTGGGGTGATATGCATTTAGGATCTGCCTTTTAAAAGGGTGCTGGACTCCACTGCTGAAGCCTGAGTTTTGTAATCTGAACACCTGACATTTTTCTATCTGCTAGAGGGGAGCCTCACATTTGCCTTATTCACAAATACAGAAATGGGCAGAAATAATTAAATAAAGGGAGCCCAGTTCATGCTCCACTGCACCAAGTACGAGGAGCTGCGGCTGACAATGACATTGAAAACCAGTTGTCAGTCTAATGTAATCAGAGAGACAATTGGCTCTGCTGGCAAGAACTGAATTAGTGTTTTCTGTCTGAATCAGTGTCATCTTCTAGGGAGCAGTGAAGCTTATGCAATGATAACAAAACTCCCCAGAAGCTGCATTTGTTACTGAAATATGGTGGTGCTTTGGTGCTGTGTAACCTCATTCTGTAACACAATATACCTCATGGTCATGCTGCTGTTCTCATGTTTCTTGCAATGATACAATTCAATGACCAGATACTAGATCAAACTAGACAAGCATAATATTAAAACTTTAAAATCTCTCTTTGAGAGCTAATGTGGTTTATTCCCAGGCATGTTGTCTGCTCTCTCACACACTGCACACACATGCAGAGCACGAAATCGGGGCACAGCCCAGGCCTAGATGCAGCTTCAAATCTTTGTGCTTTGGGGGAGACAGAAGGGTCAATGGTGCTGGGCTTCATTGCCCTAATGAGGGCAGGGGGAAATTTCAAACCAAGGTCAGATATAAATAAATGTCCCTTTAGAAGTAGGAGCCTTTGCTGATGCACATTTGGATTTAGTAATAAGAAACTGAGTCAGGAATAAAAGTCTTAAAATATCCACATGCCTTGTTAGTATTATGACAGCACCTGGTAACTTCACCTTTATTTCTGTTTCAGCTCATAGCATAAGCTGTTGTTGAATTCTGGTACATGCTGAGTAAAAAAAAATTTAATTTTTAAAATTTTCACTGTGGCAGAAGCTTCCAGCGCCTCTGCTGCCACTTGCCCGCAGAACTACCCCATTGGCCCCTCGTGGGGGGTATGAAGAGCTTGCAGGGATCTCCTTTCACGTGGTCCAAGAGAGTGGGAGGATGTACAGGTACAGAACAAAAAGGCTACCTCAGAAATGTCACTTATCTTCAGAAAAATACTCCTTCAGTCCAAAGAACTTCTTACATTTATATATCATACCATAATCTTAAGAATTATGTTTATGTTACAAATAACTGGCACTAAGAAATATCAGGTTTATATTCTATTAATAACCACCTTTTCTTGTGTTTAGCAATATTGATCAATAGAAAACTCAATGAAAGCAATAAAGGCAGATGGTTCTTACATATTTCAGTTTTAAAGATATTTTCTCCTTTTCATCTACAAAACCTGTTCCTTTAAAGAGATATGGGTATGATGGGAGG
This sequence comes from Atrichornis clamosus, assembly GCA_013400975.1. Classification (NCBI taxonomy): domain Eukaryota; kingdom Metazoa; phylum Chordata; class Aves; order Passeriformes; family Menuridae; genus Atrichornis; species Atrichornis clamosus. The sequence continues at coordinate 172,181 of WBMZ01013065.1, forward strand.
ATACCCTCACTGGATTGATAGACATCTGTAATTAGCAAGCTGATTGTCCTCCTCAGGCCAGGGAGACACAAATGGTCTGACACTCAAAGGCACGACATCAAAATATATACCCTCTTTTTTATAATTAACATTCCACATTAAATATTCATTAAAACTTACATAAATTATTTCCTTGTTCAAGGCTCAACTTCTCTGTCCTTGTTCAGACAAAGCTCTCATTGAATGTGTTTACCCAGCTAAGACAAGACATGACCACACTCTAAATCTATTGTGCTGCCATTAGTCTTTGTCAGCCTCTGGCCTTGCTCAGAGAGAACAAGGCACAAGACAAATCCTGAAGCTCTTCATATGTGATTCCCTCTTCTTTTCTACCAAAGCCACCTCAAAAAAAAATTCTGAAGCAACAGCAACAACAAAAAACAACCAAGCAAAACCCACAAGAACCCCTCACGTCTGTTGAAACAAAACCATTCAAGTACAGGAGTTTCGCAAGAACAAGAGGAGACTCACGGGAGCAGGAAGGGCTCGAACATCACCATCCCATCTGCCAGGGCTCCACAGAGCTCCTCACTGGGAGAGAGAGTGAGATGAAGAGGGAAGAGGAATGCTTTATGCCTTACATCTACTGTCTGTGAAGCCAAAGCCCCAAACAGGAAATGTTTCACTACAACACTTTTGTAACAGCGAGCTTTTCACATGTACAGGGTGAGTTTTTTAGGTCGCCTCAGTAACTGTTTTGATTTACTGAAACAAGGAGAAGAAAAAAGCCCAGGGAGGGCAAGGCAGATGGCCACATCCCTTTGGCACACACCTTGCAGTCCAGCTCTGCCCTCTGAAGACATGGACACTCTCCAGTAGTGCTTGTTTATATGTCACGTTGCAGTGATGGATGTTACTGTTGCTCTCAAAAACATATGCTCAGAAGTTTATTATGGCACTAAATACGGGCTGGGTAAGAATCTGGATTGTTTAAGTGTCAAACAGTGACAACATGTGTACAATACAACACAGACATCAAGGGAGAACCAGCTCAGCTAATATGTGGTATTCAGAGAAGCCTTTAGGAACAAAGACCACCCATAAAGCAAAACCCAAGCTGCCACAAGAATAGGTGGTACTGCTTCCGTCACTGCATACTGGGTGCCAATTGGCTTCCTAATTAGATTTGCAAGCTAATAAAAGGCATAAAATGCAATAAAAGAACAATATGTTATAAGTTTTCCTATGGCAAACGCTGGTGTAAATTCAGCAGATTTCTGATCATGGTAGGTACCCAGTGCATGTTTGTTTGCCTTATGGCCAGGTTTGTTTTCTTTATATTTTGTATGGTTTGTACCTTTTATTCATGAGAATTAATACTTCCTTAACAAGGATAGTCCTGAGCATCACAGTTTTCAAGTAGTCACTAAGTAACAATCAACACAAATAACTCTCATACTTCTCAGCGTCTTCCTTCAAATAAGTGTTTTCTTCTACGTCATATTATATTTTGTTAAAACACATGGTAAATTGACTAGCACAAAAAAAGAGAACTGCTAAATAAATTAATGAAGCCCCAAGGAAAAAGTACATCTCCTTAAATACTTGGGTTGGAACTTTGGAATCTTGGAGGCAGCAGCACCACATGGGAACTGCTGGAGCTCTGTTCTTATCCTGGAAGACCAAAGAGTTCAACCAGAACTGGAGTATTGCTTGACAAGACTTCAGAAGGATTGAACAGAAAAGGAGTAAAAATGAAGAGTGGTAAAACAAAAAATAAAACACAACCACCCTAGGACAGGAGGGAAGAGTAGAGTGAGGAGGGGAAACAATAGAAAAGAGAAGATTGATGGGAAATTTAGACTTTAATGCATCTTCATCATGTGCACATATCAGTGAGTGATAAAAGAATTTCTTCCCTTGATACATCAAACCCTTAATAAGGAACTTTCCTTTCTCGGTGACAGCTACTAACAGAATGACCAAAGGAAAAAATGAGCCTAATAAAACAAAGCTGCAGTGCCATACTGACAACTCTTGCGCATGTGAATTAACATTTTAACCTGAAAAAACACCACTGTCCACACTCTGTGATCTGCAGTGCAAGGCTTCAGGATATAAGGACAATTCTGAGAAGTCCTCAGACTCTCAAAGTATGTAGTGAAAGTTCCAGAAGATGTCACCACTTCTTAATTAGCAATTTACAGAACAAACAGAGGAAAGCTCTAAGAATGTGAATGGTACCATCTACCCCACAAATTCAACAGCAACAGCCCTTATTCCCCCTCACTCACACCAACTAAAGCTTCCCAAGGTAGGACCCTGCTCAGAAGCCAACAGCTGGAACCTCTACTTTGATTAGAATTGTGAAGGTACCAATTCATATTCAGATGGTCCCTTTGTCCAACACAGCCTTACTCCCCAGCCTTTTGGAGTGTGGTATAAAGTCTTTTCCCCAGGCTTTCTCAGAGGAGGTGGGTTGAGGGAGGTGTGGGTGCTGGAAAGAAAGATGTATTGGCTCCAAGTTAAACAGCTTTTTGTATGCACAACCTGAGGCATAAACAAGTCAGGATTTGTGTGCTGGACCTTTGCATACACAATCTGTGTGCTCTGGAAAAATCACTTAATAGGCCTTCTATTTCAGGGGTGTGAAAACCCTGGGTCAGCTTCTTTATGTTTTAAACTGCATAGAAATGAGTGTGAAATAAGGAAATCCACAAGCATCTTTGTGCAGTCCATGGATTACCTGAACAGGCAGTTCTGGCCCTGAGTGAGGAATGGAGAGGTGGAACTCTGTGGTCTGTGCCATGACGGAAGCCAGGCTGGGTGACCAAAAAACTCCATACAACCCATGGATAACTGGAGTAGTCCCCAGCCAGACAACACCTCATATCTGGCCCAAGTAGACTTCAGGGACACCAAAGGTAGAGCAAAGATTTAAGCAAAGGTCAATAAAGGCATAGGGGGCAACACCTCAGATGGGTCTAGAAGTGCTCTTTACATTTCTGTTGGTTTTCATTTTTAAGAAAGTCTTCTTCCAGGGGAGGACCCCAGCTAGCAAACCTCTTGGAATACAAGCTTTTTCAGAAGTGACTTGAAAGAAAAGAGGGTGGGGGAAATCTGATTTAATAAATGATATATAGGAGTATAATTATATGGTTTTAAACACAGTTCCAGTTCACTTGTCTCAGCAAGAAATGCTGGTGTGTGAGAGAAATCATTTATATTGCTTACTATGGTTTTTCAATCTTGGCAAGCACTTTTTCCATTCTAAGATGTGGGAACACCCACATCAGTAATTATACATGTTAGCAAAAACACAAGATAACTTGTATTCTGGATACGGGGGTTTCTCCCATTTCTCAGTGAACTTTTAGGGCAGTAAAAGGGAAGATTTCTATTCTACAAGCTTTATAATGGCAAAAAATTATTACTGAAAACACAAGTTTGTCTCTACGTAGTGAGACACATCCATTATCCAAAACATTTAACATATATAACACCTTTGTGACAAAACTAATGATTTTCCAGTTCTAGACACCTTATTCAGTGTGAAGAGGATTAATAATCCACATTGTTTGGTGCAAACCAGCAGAGCCAGTGGTGAGATTTTACACGTTTTAAGCGTGGGTTAATTGGTAGGGCACATTCCATGTATGCATTCCAGCCAAACCTGGTGCTAAAATATGAAAGCTGGACTTCCCGAGCCTGGATCACTTGCTGGGATTTTCACAGGGCAGGAATTATGGTGGGGAGCTGGAGAGAGATTGGGCTTGGACTTCCGTGGCTCCCACTGGAGCCTGTGGGATGAGGCTGCTCAGCCTGAACCTCTTGTGAACCACACGAGTGTCCCGAACCACACCTTGGCCATCCTCAAAATACATCACTCAGGAATAAGCTGGAAAGCTCATCCAACTGGGAACAGGCTGTGTCCACTGCAAATGCCGTGAAAAAAATCCCAGGGTACCCCCACAAAATTGAGATCTGGTAAATTTTCTCTCCTAATTCTCACGTTGATTAAAGGAGACCAGGAATATCCAGGCTTTTATTTTGCAGGCATGTGTGTTTGGGCACCTGGCAGAGAAATCTCCTCCGTACTCCTGCCACGTGCAATCCTATCCAATATTTGCAGGACAGACTTGTGGAATAGTCAGAATCTTTTACCTGACCTTATACGGGACGTTTTCTTTCTATGCACAGATTATTCCCAGTATGTGCCACAATCACTCCCAGTTTTTTGTTTTGTTTTCTTTTCTTTTGTGGTTGCACAGCTCTCAAATCTCAATAAAGATTTAATTACATGCTGCATTAAAAGAGAATTGGGTTAACTTTCCTTATGGTTTCTTAAATATTCTTTTTATTAAGGCAGATGCAGATCATTAAGAGGAGCAATGATAAATAATGGTCCACAAGCAAAATAATAATCTGTCCTTCTTTTGTGTATTTGGGACTTAAAAAGCCACTAGACCTAGAGACATCACACAAGTTGGGCAGTGCAAGAACGGGAAAATCATCTTTTTCTGACCTTGGATAACCCCAATTTGCTACTTGCCTAGAAGTGTCTAAAGTTAACTTCTATTCTTTTTTAAAACTTTTTTTTTTTCATACAGAAATAAAATTCTCTTCTTTTGGTGTTTCTTGTATGTCAGTGTAAGCAGAGATCCACATTTTGAAATTTCAACTTTGCAGAGCTCACTTCAAAGCTACAGGAGAGATTCCCACCACCTCCTGGGAGCACTGGGCTGGATGAGAGCTAAAGACAGGAAGAGACTCTGTCCAAACTGGGTGACATGTGAGAAGGATGGAAATAAAAAAACTGATCCATTGGCCAAAAAAAAAATTAAAAAATTAACACCACAATGAATTGCCATGGGCTTTATGCCAAGTTATAGGATCTTAAAATTTCCAAAATATAAAGCCATTCAAATCCTCAATTTTAGCATTCTAAGGTTAAAAAATAAAAATATCTTGCATATTTCTTTGATTTTAAAACATTGATCTCCCCACTCCCAAATCCTATAATCCATGTCATCCATTGGTGCAAGGGGACTTGCAAGCTTTAAGTCATCATCTTTAACCTGAGCTGAATTATTGTGTCAGATGTTTGAGAGCATTCCACGTTTCACAATAGTTTTGCACTTGTTTAAACAGTATTGAGCACAAAAAGCACAGAAAAAAACCCCACAGCTTTCCGGTTTTCATGCCAGTTTTTTTTTAATATCTTAAATGACATCGCTAGATGGAACATTTAAAAAAACAGATCATTGTAATGCCATAATTTTAAGTAGTTCTTAAAACAAAAAAACCCTACACTTCCCCCTTGCTGCCCCCCCAGAAAATCCAGATGAACACAGAAAAAGCTGTCAAGCTCAGTCTTGTCCAAAGCAGATCTGCCAATGTTCTGACAATGTTTGCACTTGCTTGTCAAAATGGTCACTTCAGCTGAGCATCATTTACACTTTGGCTTACAAATTAGTTATGTAAATTACCTATAAATTTAACATGGAAAAAATCCACCTACCTTTTTAGTTATACATATAAATATACACACTTTCTACATACATTATAAAATGTGGTGTCAGAGGACCAGCATTTCCTGGCTGAAGGGAAATGCAGGACTATCCAGGAGAGGCTGGAGCACAAGGCTCCCAGCCCCTGCTCCTGGGTCTCCCTCCCTCCTCTGCCACCGGTTCACTGCTGGAACTTGAGGAAAATCTTTTTAAGCCTCACTTTCTACAGTCTGCAAAGTGGACAGGGCTGGCTGAATTAGTCCGTGTTTTATCTAACAAATGTAAAGATTTTCTTCTCTTCAAGAGCCACTCCACAAGCTGTTTGAGCGAATGATCTGCTCTCTGAAATTGCTCAGAAGGCCATTTTCAGCAAGAATTAAAATGTAGGATTTTTATCAACAGGTCTCTTGACCCAAATTGCACATTTTTGGGGGTGGTGTGGCTCCTGTAAGGTGCTGCATGATGCTGGTAATGCACGGGGGCTGGAGGAGTGCCTTGGTTGTTTATGGGAATGTCTTTAATTGTTCAGCAGATTTTAGAGATAACTAACCATATTGTTATTTAAAAAAAAAAAAGGTGCTGAAAGAGCTTTGTCATGGGTTTCTTCCCTTCATTTATAGAAAGAGTTCAGCTGAATATTTGCACTAAGACAAGTAGGACCAGTTACAGTAGGAAGAGAAGATAATCTTTTAAGGAGAGAGGATCCTGCACCTGGGATTGCTCTGAAATTGAGACACTCATCAGAACAGTGAGAGCTGCTGCAGGAGGGAATTCTAAAGCTTCCTGAACTCTCAACACTGTGTATCTGTACATGAAATAAATAAATCACTTCATTAGGGGGTTGCAAGGACAGAGATTACTGGAGATAAACTCTAATCCAGTGTCCTTCAGAAACAAGGACTGAGGAACACCTCTTAAAATTGGGATTGATAATGATATCTACACTTAGGGTGTGAAACTCCTCTTAGTGGCTTTGTCATCCTCACCTCTTCTTTTCTTCTGCAATATTTTGAATACTAAGAAAAAAATAGCAATTATTGTTCTGACACGTCAAGAAAACCATCACGAACATATATTCTAAACTACTTGAACTTATTATTTTCATCCTCTGATGATTTTTCTAATCAAAACCCTCGTTTTACTCTTGTTAGTGGAAAAATTTTGACTGTTAATGAAAATGATCAGTGACTGACTCCTCATGAAGTGCACACACACAAAGCTTTGCTAGATTTATTCATCACTATCTGGGCACAGGGTTATTACCAACCTCCCAGGACATGCTGACGTGCCACTAATTACTGATGGGGTAGGAGATCCCAGAATTAATGTGAATGGGTAATGCCCACAGCATTAATATTGTGCTTCAGAGCATCCCTGACTATCACAATCATCTTCAGAGCCTCAACCTGTTCTTCTCTGCTTCAGAGTTTCCCAAAGGACCGTGACCCTGACAGGAAGGTGAGACACAGATGCATGGACTTGCTTCCTCAGTCAGCTCTCCACAGTTGCCATTTGGAGTTGGAAATGCTCAAAGGAGCTGCAGCAACAGCTTTTTGTTCTGTCAGTGAAGGCTTTGTGGAAATCTTCCTGCACCAACACGACGCAAATGGAAAGATACTATTGCAGCAGCAGCTGCTACTGGTTTTATGGCTCTGAATATCAACACTCTTGATTCAATTCAATTGTCAATTATATATGTGCACCAGAAAAATATTACCAGCTCTTTAATTCTATTAAGGGTCATTTTATTTCAATTTCTATGGCAAAATCACAGAGCTAGACAAAGCTTTATGCATCCTACTTCACAAAATACCACTTAAATATTATTCCTGACCCAGAAATGAAGAAATTAAAGACTAGGGGAATATAGCAATTTACCCAGAAGTGTTTCAGATCCCAAGGTCTTCCTCTACAGCCATAAACACATGGACTTAGCAGTTAATCAACCCATGAAGGACAAGAGTAGGAAAGTTAGGATGAGCTCATGTCTCAGGACGCTGATAAACTTCCATTTCACTTTTGCATTATATGCTCGATGCCTAAAAACTCCACCTATGCATAAATCTACAACGAAGAGAAAAGAATCCTGAGCCAAAGAGAATATCCTGGGAACACCTAGCACACTGTCAGCCCACAGAACCGTGCTGCTCGGAGGGAGGCAGAACTCCAGAGGGTCAAATAACTGATGCGTGGGTTGCAGCTGGTCTTGAGTCACAGCTTAATTACGTGATAAGAGATCAACCCTGTACGTGTGCAAGGTGAATTTAGCCTCAGAGAGTCCTGTTTTCCAACATGCAGCTCTAGAGAGAGAGAAATAAATCCCTGAAGAATTTGCAGAGCGAGACAGCTCAAGTGATCCACACTTACACTTATTATTAGAAGTGAGAGAAAGCTGCAAATAAGCCTGTGAATATTCTGTTTCACTGCATTCAAGTTGTTTTCCAACCTGATTCTTCAAGTGAGCTCCTACACATCAATCTGTGCAAATACCAGAGCAAAAGCCTGTGTGTCACTCAAGACTTTGCTATGTTGCTTGGTCAAGACAAGGGAAAGGAACAGGTTTTGAGATTGTTGAACTGAGGCAAGTTTTGCCTAAAAATAATGTACTTTAAAGGTGCTTTAAAAAGGGATTTTTAAATCCATGTACATTTTTAGTATTTGCATCAACCAGGAAAAAGAAGAACACCGTGTGACTCGGATACCCATTACAAAGAGCTTAAATTTTAAATGTTGGAAACCCGCAATGAAGTGCTGGCAAGCAATCTACTGACAAAGAATGAATCAGGAAATCAGTTCAAATAACGAATACATTGAGAACTTCATAATAAAGTCAATTACAATTCATGCACAGAAAACAGACACCATTCATTCTCTATCATCCGGTGAATAAATCACTGAATTCCCCGTTATCTGAATATGTTTCTCTAACAAAGATGGATCTTATAACAGCTTTCTAATTCAGCATTTTCTGACAGTAAGGAAATGGGAGAACCTATGTGGAACATGCAGAGTGTCAGTCTTTCTAAGGGCCAGATTTAGCAGTGCCTCCTGGCCACCCTACTGCTGGAAATCATCCCTCAATATAATTTAGGCTACGGACACATCCCACCAAGCAGCCCAGCAGTCTCTATGGGATACCCCTACACCCAATCCAGGAGTTGGACCTTTGTCAAATCTATATTTTAACCTGAGGTGAAACCCTGGCCACAAAGAGTGAAGTTTTAGATTTGGCTTCAGCAGCCCCAGGTTTGAATTTGGCTTGTTGGCAAGCAAGGGACAGGAGGTAAAAGCACGTTTTCCCTGTAGGTGCTCCTTTGTATTCCTCAACCACTTTCATCCACTCCCGTGTGCTCCAAAATCCTTAGCCAGACAGCTCGTTTGCATATGCTTTTGAGATACTAATTAAACACGTACAAACAAAGAAAAACCTTGCAGCAAAAGAGAAAACACAAAGAAATTAAGGAACTGACTTCAGAAGTCTCAGGTAAGCCGCTCAATTGGGTTTTCCCCGCAGATTCCCCTCCTGCCTTGACTTCCCCAATCCACACACTCCGCTAATTCCAGCAGTGAATCCAAATATTCACAATCGAGTGAAATAACTTATAGACATCAACCACAAAGCTACATGAGCATAACTGCACACAAGCACATGCTTGTTTCAGGAGGGAATCTGAAACACCTTGAGAAATGCATGCAGCACACTCCATTAATCTTCTGGGTCCTTCCATTATTCCATCTACAACAATGCAGTAGTTACAAGAAGAAACCCCAACTCCAAAATCAACAAAAAAAAATGCAAAACCACAACACTGAATGTACTGCAGCAGTAAAATGAATCTGGAAATTCTGGATGAGTTCTAGCACAAAGGTGACAGTAAGGGAAAATGGATAAGTCTGGAAAAACAAGATGCTTTCAGCCAAAATTTGAAATAACAACAGGGAAACTGGAATTTTAGATTATCAGTTCAAATCTATTCCTTCTCTAGCTCCACATTTCAGCATGATAAATGTACTGTGCTTCCTCTACCATCTTTCTCCACCAAGAAAGTTTTCCAGACAGCAAAATCTCAAACTGCACACTACAAATAAGAATTATTTTTTTTCTTAATAGTTTGCCAAAAAAAGCACAAGTTTTCCTCAGGACTACCCAGGGACCAGATTATTTGGGCTTCACATAATACCTGCCAGGTAATAATGTCTTATCTTGTTAATTTTGCTCTCGGGAAAACAGCAAGAGGTGATCAACTTCTGCTCCCTTTTCATATGTTTGTTTCCTATCACAGATTTTTTTTTCCACAATGAAACGCAGATAAGAAGTTCACCTCAACAAGATAAAGAGTGAGATGGGTGCAATTAAATCTGTGGAGTAATTTGTTTTCTACAAGACCCACGACTTCAATAACATAACATCTAAAATGCTGGAGGTATCAAAAAACTGGAAACAAAACCAATAAGAGGAAGATGAAATGTCAGCAGATGGATTAACATCATCGAGAATGTGCCAAATTCTTAGTGCTATATTAAGCAACAATTTATTTTTTTTCCCAAGCAAATTCTATGATAATTTTAATAACTTTACTGTGGAACTTGATTTCCTTTCTAACATTAATTTCCTATTTTCCTGCTGTTGCTCATTACCACTCCTGCAGGGAAGGGGGCAGTTCCCAAACTGTGGCCATGCTCCAGTGTCTCGGCTGGGCTGTGGATTCCTCACCTCAAAGGCTTAAGTGCAAAGTTGTCCATTGTTGTTACAAACGTTCATAATGTCACATAATCATCACTCCAACATGATGTCATCTTAATTTTTTGTTTCATTTGCACACTTTTTCAAACAAGAAAAAAAAAAAAAGAAAGAAAAAGAAGTGTGGTTTCCTTCTAGCTGATTTGCTGTGCTTGTCAGCCATCACCTTCGTGCTGGCTGTCCAAGGGTCTGCACACAACACCCTCAGGGGATGGCTATATATAAAATATGTGAGACTCAACGGACAGCTGATTTAATATGACCTTATCAGCTTATGGCACAGTGTCTCCTACCATTTTCCTCTGACAAAATTGAGGTGCTTTTGGCAGAAGGCAATAGATACACACCATATCATATTTAGCTCCATCCCCAGGAATTTAACAAGACTGATGCAGCCTTCCCTCTCATTTTTTCCTCTTAAAATGGGATTTTCAAGAACATTGGAAAAAATGGCACATCACTGCCTTAATGCCCAGCTTTGCTGTCAGGAAAACAAAAGCTTTATGGGGCAGTTTGTTTCTTTACATAAGAACTCTTTTATTTGTGATGGGGGGGGGGTTATTTTCCAATGACCCTTGATAAGACCAACACGAACCAGCAGAAAGAACAGAAATTCCCATGCATGGGAGAACTCAGCCAGGTGAACTGTGGATGGAAACTGCAGCCAGGAAGGGAAGCAACCTGTAACGTTTATTTTTATGGGATATCTGGCCAGCTGCTGTCGCTTTGCACACACTCTTTCTAGACACAACAGCAGGGGTGATGCACAATCTGTTACCTTCCACATCTCTGCATTTTCCAAGGCAAAAACAAGTTGGAAAATGTAGCTTGGACGCAGCTGTGCTTGGTTCTGGTACCAGCCCAGCCATCCAGGTCTACATCATCTTCCTCCCTGTGCTTTCCCAGTGTGGATGGAGTCACAACCCCCTTTGCAACGAGCACCAAACACACTGGTAAGTGGACCTAAACACACTGGTAAGTGAATCCAAACGTGTGCCATTGCTCCCCACCGCCTCCTTCACCACTGGGGGCTGCATTTTCAATTAATTCCTATTAAACCATCAGCTCCCTTTAGAACCCACTCTTGATTCTGTGTAAGTTTGTTCTAATTAGCACCGAATAACCCAAGTATAACAGCAGCACCTATTCTCCCAGCATTTTTAACAGGCTGTCAGAGAAGGAACAGTGTGAATAACAGCTGAGTTTAATATGCTACTTTGCCTTTTTTTCCTTCCCTTGCATTGAGTTGCTTTTAATATATCTGGGTGACCAAAGTAACCAATTTTGAGGTCAAGAGAAGACACACAAATTCGAATACTTCCTTGACACAAGGAGTTCAATCATGATTAAAAAATAACCCCATGAAGAAATCTCCTCAAATGACTCCAGAATGTGTCATCTGAAATATTTATTGCTCAGGGTTCCCTGCCAAAGCCCTTCAATATAGAATTATCTCAGCTGTGCAACAACCCTTATTTCTATGGATTCAAATCCTTCAGCTTTCTCCTCCAGGAGAATTTTAATGCACATCTTTTTCAACATCAAAATAATGGTGTATTATTGAATGTCTGAAGTGTTTTTCCTTTATCAGAATCTGATCCACAGGTGATAAAAGTGGCAACTCACTCTCACCACTGATGAAATGTACCCATCTGAGAACTTCAGGGATGCAGGACCTCATCCCACCATGTTCCTGCAAGACCTGAAAGCTCCTGTAGGCTCCAAGAGGAGCAGAGAACACTCCAAAGGGTGAAAGGGGCATTTGCAGTGACTCTTTCTTGTTATCCATTTAACTAAAGAAGAGATATAGTAAGGAGATCGGGGGGAGGGGGGGAATCTTTGATTGCTTCTTGATATAAATGATATTGATTCTGATTCAGGAAGTCCCTGATCCTCAGATCATTGGAGACTGGGGAAGTATCACTAAGTGTTTCCCCCATTTCTATCCTCCTTCCTGCACATCCATTTGCCAGCACAGAGTGAGAACAGAGTCATTCTTCACTTCCAAAAAAGGTGCCTCACCCTGGCTTCCACACAGCGGTGCTTTCCTTTTCCATGAAAATCCACAGAATGTGTCCAACCTTGTTTGAACACCTTCAGAAGGCACTGCAGATGTTTCCTCAGCCTGGGCCAAACGTGCAGATGATAAGAACAGGAGTAATTCCCTTGAAGTCATAGGAGTTCTTCCAATTCCTGCCACCTGAGAATGCTGCCTACTGTTCAAACCCGATCCACCATCCCACTGCAAACATTTACATGGAAAACAGGTTTAGGGAAGGAGAGATTGACAGCTTCGTTCCTGATATTCTAATTATGGGCTGGACAGCAATTTATCTTGTCTCTGATCAAACCTACCAGCTATGAGAAGAGTTTCACAACTGCAGGAGGCTTTGTGTTGCAACTTGCAACAAAAAATGTGGCATCACAGAGCATGGCTGGAGTGTTCAGTGCACACAGATCTGCTCTCTTGGGCTAAGAGAAGTTTTATTATAGGATTTTTGTTGTTGTTGTTGTATTGAAGAGATGTAGCTCTAGTCTTTGAAGTTTAAGACTAGTTGTAAATTCCTTGAAGTCAGCCCTATTTCCTTTTATATTAGCATGTTAACAAGCTTTGGAAGACTGACAGACCTTACAGGAAGACACAGCTGGGTGCTCCTCTAGTCTGGGCTTAATGAAAACCAGAAGATGAAGGCTGAACTCTGTGGCTTGTCTGCTGTTTACAGAGCCGGCAGGAAGAATCCACTGCCCCAGTGATGAAGGCATAACGTCCTCATCAAATACTGATACTTTCTGTACTACCAAGGAAAACAGTTGGGATTAATTAAGAAAGGAAATGCCACAATATTTTAAATTACTTCTGTAGTTTAAACCTTTGTACCAGATGAACTCCAACAATAAATAAAATTTAAAAACCTAAACCAAAACAGAAAAAAACCCCAACCCACCCTGTGGAATAATGAGAAAGATGGGATTTTGCAAACAGGGATTGATTAAAGGGTGAGGGCCCAACCATGAGTGTGATCCAGATCTGGACCAAGAAGAGGAAGGTTACCTTTCAACTCCTCCATGGTACTGTGGGCCAAGAGAAAATGTGAAGGATCAGGAAGAAGAAAAGATTATGCTCCCCAAACTCTAAGTCAATAATGAAGTATAGAGCCATCCCAAAAATCCATTGGGAATCAAGTGTTTATCAGGATGACTGATGTCAAAGGATGCTCAAGGGACATCTGCCCACGGACAATGTATAACACAAACCTTCTGGAAGCAGTTTTATGGCCACATTTTGCAGTACTTGGGTTGGAAGCATCCTCCTATTCCTGGGAATCCCTTATACTTCTCCAGCCCTTTTACAGCACAAGAGCTGAGAAGTAGCTCTTTCCTCCCATTTCTAATTATCCAGGCCCTGATTACTGAAAAACAAGTTCTAGAGACCTAAAAGGGAGGTCAAGCTGTGCTACTGCATTCTAGAACTCTAATATCTCTGAAAAATATCTAGGATTATTGTCTCTACCCTGGATTTTCACAGCAGATCTTATATGGCATCTATTTACATGCACTTTTTTTTGATTTAGTGAAATATATTCTCCAACACACTTGTAGTACATGTCTCATTTCCACATGCATAAAAGATAAATATATGTATAAATCAAATAAATGCAGGCACAACTGGCCAATTCTAGTCAAGCACACACACTCTTTCTATGACAGCTGCATTTTTCCCACCAATCCCTGATGCTTAAGAAAGTTTACAGTCAAGTGCTTGCAAGGAAAGACCATTCACAGGCTGAATAAAACCCACTTTTGCATCACTATTTTACATCCTTTTCAACAAAATCCGGTTACCAAAGGCCAAGACAAAGGGACTTTCTTGGAGTACAAGTTTTCGGCTCAACCAGGCAGAGCTTTGCTTTTGCTGTTATTACAGCAACATCCTTAAAAATCCTATTTGTTGACAGCAAAGATAACCTTTAAACACTGCCCAGCCTCACCGACCAGATGCTGCATTTTCACACATGCTTAGAGCATTTTGCTGCATGCCAGATTTCCATGTGCACCTGGTTATGCAACCAAAATATCCAGCCAGAAACTCTGAAAAGTCTGCAAAGTCTTAGGCCGTGTCGTTGAGCATTAAAACTGTAAGTTCAGAATCTGTTCTGATGAACACTTAAATTGGTGTTTGTGCAATGGGTTCTTGTGAGCCAGAAAGGAGCAGAAAGGAAGGGGGAGCAAGAACTCACTTTTGCAGTTTTGTGGTTTATAGACAGTAAGGTTAGAGGAGCTTGATGGAATCCAGAGTCAGATGTATCATTCTTCCAGGTTATCTCAAATCTTTGTGATATGGGGTTGCTGCTTTATTTTGGGGTTTTTTCTTTTTTTGAAAACTATTTAACTATAACTTTTTATAGGTTTTGTTTTTTAGGTTTTGTTCACTTTCTGGAAGATGAGTTGACAAGGTTTTTGTGGCTCCTCAGCCTTCTCCCAGGAATTCTAACTGCCTGTGCCAGCCTGAGCACACACGTCAGTGACAAATAAAGCCACAAAGCAGCACCAAAGGTATCCAGCCTCCAAATTTCACCTCTTTTGGTTTTGAGTCAGATTCTTTGCTCCTGAAATGAAAATAGCATTGCTCCCCAGGGAAAGGCAGCCAGCCTGGTGGGTGTTCCCAGGTCTCACTGGGGACAAGTGAAGACTGACTGGCAACATGCTGGGTCTAGAGCTGTTGCACACTTAAGACCAATGAGTTTCACTCACTAATGGACAAAACCCCAGCAAACTCCACCTGGGACAGAGATGGCAACATGCTGTGGGTCAAACCCATAAGCACTTATTGAACCAACAAGGTCAGAGTGCATGAGAAGTGGTGGATCCAGCAGATGCAGTAATGCCTTCACTGCCAAGGGGATTTAAACTGATGATTTCAAAACACAAATGTAAGATATTCAGAAAATCCACCTCCTGTTTCGTTATAAACCATAAAGCTTTTGTGCAGCCGAGCTTGCCTCAACTTTGCTGGACTAACTCAGTGTAGCTTCTGAATAGGCTTTTTATAAGACAGGACATGTCAGTTAAATTAAAAAAAAAAGAAGAAAAACGCAACCCAGTAATCTAGGATCAGGACAGAAGCCAAATCGTTCAGGTTTATATACTTTAAAAATGCTTTTAATGTGCCTCCTGCACTGTTTATTCTCATGGGTCAGTTGGTGGTGATAACATCCATACTGAAGATCTTTCTCTGACTTGATAATGCATCCTGTGCCCTTCCCTTGGCTGGTGTAGCCAGGCTCTAGAAGTTCATGCAACGCTTCATTAGTGCTCATTCATTGGGGATAGCAGTGCTCCATCTAACCTGAAATGCTAGTAGGGATCTTTGTTTATTCCACAATCTTACTTCCCAATTACCATTGCAACTCATTGTATTAAAAAATGTTGCTACTTCATCAAATAGGCTTAATTAGTGGGATTATCTTCCTGTTTCTATTATCCTAATATTTTATCTTAAATCTGCGCTTCTGACTCCGAGTATTCATAAAATAGGGACTGTTCTATAAATAACATAAAGAAAGTTTTGACTAATATGGAATGAATGTGCTCCTCTCACAATCTCCATGTAACCTCCGTAATGTCAAGCCCCTGAGTGATTTTGTTGATTATGTACAGCATCCTGACATGCAAACTCACAATTTAGCCTGAAGACATTTGCAATTAATTAATTAATCCCAACAGAAATTATCAAAACTCATTCACCGGGCACTGCACAGCCAGCAGCAAGCATGAAGAGACTTTTTAACCACGGAGGAGAAGAATTCTTCAAGCAGAAACGAAGCCTGCTGCAGAAAACAAAATGTAAATCTTGGAACAAAGAAAGCTTCCTGTTAAAGCATGGATGCACAAGGAGTCGCCCAGGGGTTGCACGAGGTCCTTGCAGACCTACTTTGATGCCTGTCACCCTTCCCTGAAGGCTTTGAGAGTTGTGTCTGGCCTCTGACATGGATAACCAAAACATCCCAACCTATCACAGTAACGTTAACTTGAGAAATAAGCAGAAGATGCCTCAAAATACTGGGGAAGTATTGATGTTTGGTGTGCTTTTTTCCTCTTAAAAGGGCAAGGATTACATGTTCCTTTTGCACAAAGGAATGAATAGACACAGCAGTGCATTTCAAGAGGAGCTTGTTGGAAATCCTGAATTTGAAGGTACTTTCAAAATTCATAGAATCCTTTCTTAAATGCACACAAGGTGTTTGCATCACGTGTGCTCTCCAGCCCAGTTGAGTGTAGCTGCAGCCACTCCGATGTGAGCTGTGACTGATCCCAGGTGATGGCACAAGTCTGACATTTCTGCTGCACGTTACGTGCTTGAGTAGGCCTTTGCTCACAGTGAGTTGGCTGGGGGGGTGAGGCACCAACTGGTGCTGAGCTGGAGGCGGGGGAAGGAGGAAATCCCATGGAAAGTGCAACTAAACACAGTTGCTCACAGCTGGTGGACAGGATTGGGTGTTAGCCTTCAATCCTGTGTTATACCACCTGCAGAAGGTAAGTGCACATCTCTACCACAGCACCCACTGCAGCCCTCAGGATCCCTCTTCCAAAATCCAGATTAAACTGATTCCTGTTGGGTTTTCAATTCCATCGTGGTTGGTTTCAGAAATGCACATTTTGAAGCTGCTGTGTTGGGAGATCTGAGTAAGAGTGAAAATGAAAGACCAAATTCAAAAACAACCTTCTACGCACATTGGTGCTGTGGTGTTCCTCAACTCTGCTGGACCAATTCAGAACAGTTTCTGCATAAATCTTCTTGATAAATAACTTTTTATAAGGTAAAACATGTAAGTTAAACAAAATAATAATCTGGGATCAGGACAAAAAGACAAAATATCAGCAGCAACTGAACTTGAAACAGGGTGTTTCAGGGCAAAATTTCAATTTAGCCAAAGTATTTTGTTTCAATGGAGAAAGAATGCCTCGGTATTATGTTGGCTGTTTTACCTTTTTTTAATATAAATGTTCTAAGGAAAAAGCTACTCAAATTTAAAATGTCTCACTCTTTTTTTAAATAAAAGTTCATCAAACACATCACTATTTTGTAAAGGGAAAAAAAAAATCATTTGGACCATCCCAAGGTTTGGTTAAAACCATGCAGAAAATTCTTTTGGCAAAAGTTTTCCTTCATTCAGTTTGATTTTCTTTGTTGTCTGCCAAATCCACAGCAGGGATTTTTAAATTTTTATTTTCTTTTCCTGTGATTTTTTCCCACCCCACCCCAGGAACCCCTCCCTTCAGGAAGCTCCTGGTTTTGCTCACTGGTGAGACTGGATGCACGACTCTGGGCCACCTCAAAGGCCATCTGCTGTGCTGGGCCAACCTGTCACTGCTGGATCACGTTGTTCTTTCCTTCCCTAAGATGCTCTGGGGTGACTTTTGCATCTTCCTGGTCCAGACCAATGTAAAACTCAGCTGCTGGAGTGGTAGGAATGTAGCAGGGCTAAATCAGGGCTTTCCAAGTAGATTTCTCCTGCGTAAAATTTTTAGATATTTAGCCACTTCTTGTCCATTCTCAAGTAGGCACTTGGGAAGAGACTGTGGGGGGTCTGAGGGACACCAGACATCTGTGAGTTTGCAATGGAACACGTGCAGAGAGGAACAGAACGTCAGTGCTGATAATCTGACCCAATCCAACACATGTCCCCCCTCCTTTCCCTTTGGAACTGTTATTTCCCACACCTGCCACTAACCTACTCAAGGTCCACCACAAGCTCCAGATCTCCAGAGAGATGAGAGTACTTTGTTCTTCTCTATAATGATTTTTGTTCTGAAAACTTAACACAGAATTGGAACTCCAATTTGAAATTGAACTCTCTTCACAGCAGAGACAATATTTCATTAATAACTTCTTCAGTGGGATACCCATCTCCTGTCACATGTGCAGGAGCCATCACGACATGATCAATATTCAAAATTTTCTATTCACTCTCTTTAAACACACTAAGTTCCACCACAGACTAAATACATAATGAATTATTGTTGTTTCACTCCCAAAGGTGGTTTTTGAGAGGCTTCTCTTACAACTTTCACATTAACTTTCTTCTTCAGGTCTGGGACGCTTTAAAGAATTGATTAAAATAATAACTTCCTGATTGTGTGACTCGTATACTGTGCAGCTTCACATTTTAATTCCTGCTGGTTAAGACTTCCTCTGCATCTCACACAGCACTTTCCCAGTTGCCTAAATTACTCTTCAAGCAGTATGTACATAATAAGGAATAAAGGAGATTGTGATTGGACAACCGAGCACAGCACAAGGAATAATTTGGTGAGTTTTGTTTATACTGGATGCTGAGAACCCATTGCAAAAATTAAAGGGAGGAGGTTTAACCCCTGAGCCTGCTGGGCATTTGCACATCCCCACTTCCTGCTCTGTTCCCTAACCAAACACAAACCAGTTCTTCATTTACATTTTTATTTCTTCTAAATATGTCTGTGTTTAGGACAGGAGAATCTAAATATGTGCAAGATTAAAAAAAAAAAATGCATTAATGGTATAAATCTGTAGTATGGATCTGTCCAGAGCAACTCCTTAGAACTACGCAAGGAAAACAGGAGGTTGCAGTTTACAAAGTCCAGCCCTTGGTTTGCAGGTGTCCATCACAAGCAGATATTAATTAGCATCAAAGAGATGTTCACACTGAGCAGATGATGAAGATTCTCTGCAGTTCCCAATGCTCAGATGAGGGTGAGCTGGACAAGACACCTTCTTTTAAAAGAAAGCCTGAGTGGGCTTTACACTCCCAGCTCAGTCCTGTAAATGGGAAAACCTTCCCTTAGTTTTCCTCTTTTAAAATATCAGAAGGTTCAGTTTTCACCTCCTCTATTTTTGATGGGTACCTCAGAGGTATCTGATGGGAAAACAACTTTCCAGAACAATGGCCAGGCAGTGGCAGGGAATAAGACTTAACTGCATATGGAAACCAGGGCAGTTCAGGGACTGAAAATCCCCACTATTTCTCAAAGCTGTTTTTTTATCTCCATCATAATTTCGCTAATATTTGCTAGTTTCCAGATACTTCAAAAGCAAGTGAGATTTGACTGTATATATGATAAAACAAAAAAAAAATATCCAAAAAACCCCTACCCTAAAAAACCCCCTGTAGCATTCTTCAAAGCATCTCACTCCAGCCTTGCTATGAGCAGACAGTGTCACCAGCATATTTCCCTGATAAAGACAGATATCTGTGATTCTGTGATGAGCATTTAGGGCCAAATTCTCACACAGGTATCTCCATCTGTCACTACAGAGAGCAAAAATGACCCTTCTGAACCTGCACATGCACCAAAGAAACAGCACCAAGCCAAGGAGTGCACACGTTGAAAACTGAGCAAGTACCTTTTTCTGCACTTAATGACACAGAGAAAACATTGTTTCTCCTGTAGCCCCAAGAAAGGAAGTACTCAAAGATCATTTTTAAGTATCATAACAATTTTCACACAGCAGCTTCTGTGAAAAGGGGTTCCAGTTATTTAATCCTATGAATGCAAGCAATCCTGGGATGAATCCATTATGTGAGTTCCAAAAATTGAAACAAGAGGCACAATTCAGGACTAAGACAGACTGTAATTTACCTCCCCAATCCAGTAGCTGGAGGCTTCAAAGAAAAAGTACAGCTGAGAACAAAGAAAAACGCAGTGGAATAAATTATCCACCTAAATGATGCAAAGGGACTGGAATTTGGCCCCAACTGTTAGATTTCGATTTCTTATAATATACAGGAAAGTGTAAAATACAGTGTGACCATGTTTGGTAAACTCAAGGCACAGGACTCTCTTCCCACCCTCAAAATATCAATATCTTTACAGAGATTGTATGAGTCAGAGTGGGCAAAGGAAGAGAGCCAGAGCTCTGCTATTCCAGTTTGACATGTCTCTAATTTATTTAAGACCATAACCAACTCAGGAAAGTCACAGAGAGCTACACTGGGCCATCGGGCCACCACTGAATTTGTAGGTATTCCCCTTATCTGCTGTAATCTGTTTTAAATATAATCATCTATGTTTGAATAAAACACTTCTTTTAGAATGACATCTTGACCGAGATGAGAAACTGTTATTTCACTTGGAAATTTTTTATCCCTGAAGGCCTAATGCCCTGTTACTTGATGCTTTACCTCTCAGGTGAACTTAACGGGCTTCTCCTCCAGTCCTTGGTTCTTCCCATGTCTTTCTTCACTAGATTAGAAACATATATTGCATACCTTGCCCTGGAGGCACTTATACATGTAACCAGGCCACCTCCCTTTCTGAAAAACTTCACAGACTAAGCCCTTTAGTTCTCACAGTGAGGAATATTCTTCACAAATACAGCAATATTTGTGAGCTTTTCACTCCTCTTCAAAAAAAAGCAAACCCAAAACTCATTTGTCTTGGCTCTCTTCTCTCCATACATACAGTGAAGGTCCCTTCCTCGAAGGCAAAGCAGATCACATAAAACTCAGCCACATTTCAGCTATTTTGCACATCACTGCTGAAACCTTCCTCCAGTGATGGGCACATGGTGCTAATTCTTCATTTCAAATTTTCAGTCTCGGTTTTGTAAAACGGAGCCAAAATGATGATGAGAATTGATGAGAAGTGTTTAGTGCAGCTCAAAACAGCAAGGATTGTCCACAAAACTTTGTACAAATCCTCCGCAAGACACCTTCCTGTCAGCTCACTTCTCATGCAGGTTTCCATATTTCCACTACAAAGTCCTAATTTCTCTCTCAAGTTTTTCTCCTTTCACCTTTCCCAACAAATCTTTGGCCTGTCTTGGAGGTTATTTGCCTACGTGTCAGTCACGTTCAATTCAAAAACTGTGTACAAATATAAAGAAAGGAAAGATGACTTAATTGGTTATGATAATAAGGAAGATTCAAAGAATTGCTTGTTTGCAAAATAGCTATTTTCCTAAATTTACAAGGCACTGGTCAGAGCCAAGAAGAGCTGTTCCTCCTTACGGGATGCATGAGAGCACTGAATGGCTCTTTCCTGTGCCTTTATTTTACTAAACTTGTCACACCAGATTTTACACTTCCTTCTAAATTATGAGTAAAAAGAACCCTTTGTTTGTCATTTTTCCGCTTTGATGGATATGGATCATGATCAAACAGTGCAGCCAAGTTCCCATCCCCTGCTCGCAGCAGCCTCAGCTCCTGGAGATGTGGAAATGCTCCTAACGGGTCTCTCAGGGCACCTGGATTTCCCAGGCCTCCTGGGCATCACACCCTGCCCGGCTCTGTGCTGCTCATCTCCCTTCCCACTGCCATTGCTAAAGCATTCCCCAGCGCCTGGGGGAAGCTACAGTTTGGTGATAAATGCGGGTCACTCAGATCTCTGTGTCTGCAAACAGAAGACACCTGGCATTAACCCCCATCTCCTCTCCATGCTGTATTCCAGGGGCAGGGCGCTACGCATGGATAGAGGCTTTTTCTTTTCCACAAACCACCTGTTACCTGTCAGCGTTGCCTGTAACGTTCAGAGCCTTTATTTGGATTATTTCACCCCTCTGGCACACACCTTCCCCTCCACGAGCACTCCACGCTGTCACTGGTACCTGCCTGTGACGGCAGCGTGGGGAATACGGGTCACCAGCACAATGCTCCTTTTCCTACCTCAAGGCATGGAAAGCTGGTGGGTGGTTCCAACAGCTAGGGAAGGAAATAGTGCTGTGAGCACGGCTTGGTCTGAGTTCCTGTCCTGGAGGCTTGTTCTATTATCCACAAAGCAGCAGCAAATAAATGAGGAAAACTGAGCAGTAACCTCCCACCTCAATCAGACAAATGGACTCATTGCTCCCTTTTCTATAATTATCATGCCCAATTTCATGACTGAAAGGGGGCAGGTAGGGGCTGACTATCCTAAACAGAATCAAGCAAACATCTCAGTGAAGCTGGTGTGATGAGAGAGGAGTGCAAGAGCAGGGAGAGTAAAACAAGACAGCTTTTACAGCGACATCCTTGACGCGGACCCAAGGCTTGCAGCGACAAAGACGTGGAGCACAAAAGTGATCCACGCACCGCCCTGACAGCCCCTCCCAAGATGCTGCTTGCTCATGCAAAGAGCGCTCATGTGCGTGCACCCCACAGCTGCACACACACACACACACACACACACGTCATTTCCAGGCGTGGGGCGGCCCAGAGCGGGGTGACCTGCCCGGGCAGGGCTGTGGCAGGGCGGGCACGGCCGGGCACTCCCAGCCCCTCTCCCGTGCCAGGCAGGGCCCGCACAGGCCCCGGCACATCCAGGGCCCGGGCCTGGGTCAGGGCGCCTGCTGCGGGGCACCTCCCGCTGCTCACGCAGCTCCCCGGTGCAGGGCAGGCCTGGCGGCTCTGGCAGCCCTGGTGCCCGGCGTGGGACCACGACACTGCAGGGAAGTGGATCCCAGGATACCAGGACCCCTCTGGCATCACAGCCCTTGTGACAGCAATGGCTGCAGAACACCTGCAAAGACTCCGACTCTGTCCCTGCTGCCAGGGGTCACCCAGCAGAGCTCACTGTCATGCTCGGGAACACCTCTGCAAGGAGCAGTTTTCATTAATACTGAAGAAATCTTGCTGATCTCTTTCAGATTAAATCTCTACGCCCTGCAAGTAAAACGCTTTGAAAACCACATTAAGTTATGCAGGGGCTATGGCAGAAATATTTTCCTTTCCCCCTCCTCTCTCTCTTTCTTTATATTTGCCCTGATGTTTTTAATTTGTTGCAATGTGGCAAAAGTTTTGGTGATCTTTCGGACAGCTGCACACTATGCAAATCCTTTACAAATGTAAAAGTATAAAACAAATTTACTGGACATTACTGAAATGAAGACTATTTAAAGAAGTGTGACTTTGCCGTGATTTTGCTCTTTAGCAAACTGCAGGAAGATTCCTCAAGATGTCATTTCTCATTGAAAATATATTGTTTAAACAATTTTCTGAAGTATTTCTCCCCCCCTTTTTTTTTTGTTTTAGATAGTAGTAACTTTAACACACTAATAAATCTTTATGCAAGACTGTTTCAAACATAATTGTAGTAGCTGTAGGCTAGATTACAGGTGTCCTTTTAGCCACTCTAACTTGCTGTATTTACATCTTGCTGCATCAATTGTATGGCTATTGTAAACTTTATATTATGCAAGGTGTGTAATTACACAGCTTTTCCAACTCCCATCACAAGTGCACACCTGGCCTGGTTCTAACAAGCACATTCCTTCTCAAAATGACTACGTAATTAGAAAATTCCACGTCTTGGACACAGCACCGAGCTTAGCACACGTAGATTTGACTGTGAAATGCAGCACCATTTCTCTCACAGGGTCACTGGACACGCTGTGAGCTGCTCATTGTTTTTAATCCTAACATGACCTTTATACTAAATACAAAAAAACAACCTTGGGATTGAAAAGCATGGCATGATGTCATGAGCACAGAGAATGATTTCAATGAATCCAGCGCTGTTTGATCAGGGACCAGTCCTCCCAAGGTGCTGAGTCCTCATTTCCTGCAGGTCCCAAACTGGAGTTTGGAGTGCCTGGAAACTGGTCCCAATTAAAATCGGAAAATGAGGCATTTAAAATCCGCAGACACTTGGAGAACACTCACTTTGAGCTTAAGATGTTTTGTTAAGATTCCAGCTTAAGACGTTTTGTCACGTTTTTGAGTCTTTTATAGGAAAAGCTTCAAAACTTGCTTTTCCTGCATTCACACACACAAAAACACTGACTGCCAAAACCTCAGAGCAGTGGGAACAGAGTAATAATTTTATCACTAATTTACTCAAGTGGGGTTGGTTACAGATGTGTCTGCAATGCCCCTTCCCACCTCGAGCAAACGAGGGTAAACAATGGTAAATATATTAAACTTCTACAGCAAAAAACAGGGAATACACTCCAGGCTCCTTCTTTGCTAGAAGGGAGAGGTGTAAGAAACACAGGGATATTGACAGGAAGGTTTCAGGACTGGGAATTACTAGAAGTGGCAGCTCCTTCCACACATATTATTGAGGATAGAAGGGAGATAATTGTAAATCATTATGGAAGAAAAAGAGAGTGCCAGATCCCAAGCCCACAGAAATCCTTTGTGGAAAAAAAAAAAAAACAACCCAACAAAATAAATGCATAGATGCTTTCCCACACTCCTTTAATCGGAATTTTAGATTCATCTATGTGATCTGTAAAATAGCATTTATCAGATTAAACCCCAATTTCTCAGCTAAGTAACACGGCCCCATGAATTCACATGAATAAAGGGGCCAGATTTATACACAGATATTTTAATTCTTAAACAGTTAACATAACAGTCAAAGAGATGCTTGGTTACTTACACAAAGCGAAGGCTATAATTGTAACATCTTTGCTCTAAGGTGAATAATTAAGTAGATTCCACTGACAAAAGGATGAGAAGACTGTGCCTCGGGACATTTAGTCAGTAGAACTAAGCAACAGGTTACAGGGAAGCAAACAAGGCTATATTTAAACACAAACCTATTGACTTGATTATTTTCAATGCAGGAAAAAAATTTGATTCCTAAAAATGAGCAATCCTTGGGCAGTTTAACAGAACGAGGCAGAATGAACAAATTCAAGGTCACAGATATTGTTGTAACTTTTTATGTCAGGATATCCTTTTACTCTTCTATCCTCTTTTTCCCCTTGACTCTCAATTTCTTCACAACAAACAAAGGTGTTAATAGTAAACAAAAGAAAAATATTTATACTATTCTTAAGTTAATGAAGTCCTTCAATAAAATTCAACCATATTAACAAACAAGTTTTGCAGATTTGGCCCCTTGTGTTGCAAGAATAAGAGAAGCCCACTACATATTTGCATTCAAAACTATTTTTCTTCGGTGTAACAGAGATTTTAAGCATTCATAAATAAAATTGTAAGGTTCTGTTTTGAGAAAAATACAGAACTCCTGTAAAGGTACTGGGTGATCTACCCAGAAGCCAAAATTAAAGGAACTGCCTGGGCCTGTAGCATTTAGCTAAGGCTGGAAATCATCTCTCCATCCTGTTGGTGCAGACAGACGGGCAAGGAGAGCACAAAGGATCCCTTCCCTAAAACCTTCACATACTCTTAGCATTTATCCCCATAGTAAGGCTGGAATCCACCCTTCTCCCATAGGAAGGGTGAGATTCCCTCCTGCACATCCCTGCTCTACCTGTGGGCCTGGATCACACTGTGAGGGCACCACAGGAGTCCCAGTGAGGCTGCAGAGCTGGTCAGTAACTGAGCAGTGATTCAGCACCGGGATGCACAAACTACTACCAAAAACAGCCCCGGGTTGTTTGATGTCTCGACAAATCCAGCCAGCAGCGAGGCGGGTTTGCAGCTGCAGAGCCCCTGGAAGTGGTGCACACTCTGCAAACAGTTCTGCACTCAAAAATCATCCAAAGCCAGGCTGACGTCTTTGTCTTGTCTTTCTGTCATCTGGGAGAGAGGGCAGGAGGTGGCTTTTTGGATCACAGTCAGTTAAGAGCTCTAATGAGGTCTGGATGGCAGATCGGGTCAGCACACACACCAACACTCCAGAAAAGCTTTAGTCAATACACTCACATCTAGACAGCACAGAATCCTAGGCACATAAAAGCCAAAAGAAGGACTGGATAGCCTGGCCCAACTAATTTTCCATCCAGCAGGACTATCATCTTAAAAGAATGATTTTTAAGCTTTGCTTTTCCATCTCCTATTAATTTGTTTGACATGACCTTATCAGGACTCTGCTAGTTATGTTCTGCTTTCCTTATGTAGTTGTTTTCAACAAAGTGAAACTGCATATAGTTGTCTCCTTCTGTTATGCCTTCACTTCTGCAGTGCTGAAACATTAAAACAATTTGAAAGATATGACAACGAAGTTCCTCAGTACAGTGAGCATGTGGATTGATATGTTTTGATTTTTTTCTTTGGAGAACAAGACTTGTCAGTGCTCAACTAGAAAAGCTGCCAAATACATCATCATCTCTCATTCACTATGACCCAGGTGCTGTCAGCCCAAACTGACTGTTTTCAGTAAAAAGAAAAAAAATCGCATTGGGTGAGTTCAAAACGGATCCCAAGAGGTGCCAATTAGGAAGCATTTAAGGTGCAAATTCTAATGTTAATTTTCTGAGTTCATTTGCTCTGTGTCCATTACTAAATCTCTGGTTTAAAATGCACTTTTATAGCCTAATTTTGTACTACACAATCTGTTTCTTTCCTGCTCCACACAGTCTTACAGTTGCACGTAGCACTAACAAATGCATTTAAATATTTGATTCACTGCCATTAGCAAGAGAGGGAGAAGGAAAACTTAATGATGGATGATATGATACGCTGTGCACAGAATGCCTTCATGCTATTCACAGCACATTATTATCAACATACCTCTTCCCATCATGTGCATTTTTTAGGGAACTAAAGCAAACAATGCCACTGAACTCAGAGAAGATTCGCTGGTAAGAGGGATTAAAGTCTATGGATCATAGAGATGCTGTTGAGTGATCAGTTTTGTTCAAATCCTACCTGTTTATTTTGGTCCTGATTTTTCAGCAGCACACATCTTTACATTGAAATGTGGGGCTTTACTGCCTTAAAAGGAGCAGTGAAATGTAATAAACATCTAAACCCTGCTTTTATGTATCTCAAAATCAGTCACTTAGATCCCTAATCTATCCATTGCAATCACCAGTGTAGCAACTTAATCCTGGGAGAAATCCAAGTGGAAGGGTTGGAAAATGTCCTTAAAACCATCTCTATCTTAAAATATATTATTGCCAGTGCAAGACGAGGGCTTATTGTGAGGATGTTGATGCTCCTCTGTCAACTAGAAATAAAAACCCCACTTTTTTCAAGTGTAGTCCTTATGTTTTGCACAGTTTGAATGCTTTTGTGCAACTTCCACTCAGTGTTAGACCCCAGCCTGGAGCTGCCACCAACATCAATGGATGTGCTGCACATGGAGCAGTGGAAATGAAGTTATAAAAGATCCTGAGAGCGTTGTTGGTATTAGGAGTCAGCATATACAGCAAGAATATCATCAGATCTAAGGGTGCTCCCCTTTTTGACGCAGGTTTTGAAGTCAGAGTTTCAAAAGTTTTAAGTCGGTTCACTTGGGCTTCAACACATTTTCTGCTATATTTGATGGCAATGGGATTAATTCACCTGCTTAAAAGTAAGAACTGCAGCTTTGAAATTCATTGATATTGAAAAAGAATGACTGCAGCTTTGAAATTCATTAATATTGAAAATATAATGTTTGATTGCTTGCACAGGAATCCAGAGAGTCCCTGCCCTCTACTCTTCATTAATACAGGAACTGAGAAGGGGGGAATATCTCTCAAAAATTTGGCTCAAAAACTCATAGTAGTTAGAGGAACTTCTTCTCCACTGCCATTTTATTGTACAGTTATTCACCACATCCATGGCTTTGTATGTTTCTCAAACAACTTGTTTTACTTGCTTTGAAAGGCAACACAGGGTTAAAGGGTGCAGATCTCCATCTCCAACTGCTCTTCCTGATCTTTTTAGATGAAAAGATGCCTAATCCTGGTGACTGAACTCCTTGAGGAAATGCCATGCTGGGTCCCTGGGAATTCACTGCCAGGGTGCGACATCGCTCACGGCAGCTGCGCCAGCCCTGAGCCAGAGCAGCCCTGGGAAACAGCTGAGCTGCGACCAGGGCTCAGGCAGAGCAGGAAAACAGCCAAAAGAATGAGAAACCTCCGCAGAGCAAAATTCAAAGTATGCAATTACTCCCATGGCATAGGTCGGACCAAACCTGAATTGCTTAACGCCCCATGTCTTTGGCTATCTCTGCTTGCCTGCATTGCTCCACATTAGCAGCTCAATGACAGGTAAATTAATTAATTTCCCAGCATTCGGTGCAGCCTGCATGAGCAGAATTGCCCAGCCAATGAAGACCATTTGGTCAAACAACATTTGCAGTTTGCTTCTATATTTAGGACGCTTGCCTGCAAAAAGCCCACATATATTTAACAAGGTCAGTGGATAAATTGGGGCGAGTGGTGAGCAATTTCTGCTGTGGCAAGATACAAATGTGATGAATCCAAGTATTTTATTTCCCTTACACCTTCAAATGTGAAAATGCACAACACTGAGAAATACCTTGTGAATCTAATTCCTGCTGGAGCCTTTGTTAGCAAACAGTGTCTTCCTTGATCTTTTGGAAAAGAATATAAAAGTATCGAATTTGATTGGGATTTTGAATTTATAAAAGCTAAAAAGCCCTGGAAGTTTCTTGCAATACAAATATATATTTTAAAATTCAGTTTTCTCTTTTTTCTTTTTAGGCAATCCACATCCCACAAAGAGAAAGCAAAGATAATAAATAACTAAAGAAGAAAAGCATTACACAGATAATTCTTTTGGTCTAAGTCTACATCCAGACTCTTATGGAAGACGGAAGTCTTCTTGCATGCAAACACCAAAGTAGCAATTCCATTTAAATAGTCCAAACATTCCTAATATTCACTTTATTGGATAAAGTGTTTATTGGTACGTACTGCTCCTGTAGCAATCAGGACCAGTTTGCATAACTATAACCATTTACATTTTTCCTTCAGAGCTATAAGCACTGTACAAAATGTAACGCAAGAGAGAATCAAAGATAGGGTATTTTCATCAAATACAAGTTTTTGAGTCCTTTGAAACTTGATTGAGTTTAAAATGCTTTTTTTCTTCTTCTTCTTCTTCTTCTCTTCTTAAAGCACTTTCCCTTCTAAAGGTTAAAACCAAGATTCAGAAGAGTCAAATCCTTTTTGGTTTTTTTTAGAGCAGTAACTACTGACAGGAGCCCTGGTATTCAGGAGTCCTTTCTCCAGACATGGTCCCCAATCTGCCCTGTCACTGACAGAGGCGCAGAGCACTCCACAAAATTCCAGCACCAAAACCTCATTGCTGCAAGACAACTTCCTTCAGCACTGCCCAGGGAAGTCAGTTCAGGAAGAAAACGTGTGTTGAAAAATTCATCCACCACAGCCCCCTGCGGAGGGGTGGCAACGCCTTGGTAGGGGCAACAAGGAACATTCCCAAGCGCCCAGCCATGGAAAAGTGTCCTGAATTCCAAGTGCTCTATCTCGGCTTTCTATCTCCACATGAGCTCTAGCCTGCAGAAATGGAATTCACTGTTCCATGGACAAGTTCCAGAAGCTGTTTCCGTGTGCGGTGAATGCCAAAACTGGGCCTAGTCGGCTGTTATTAAAATGTTGCTGTCAAGCTATTAAATGCTTGAAAAGCCCAGAATTAAAAGAAGCTTTATGCATGTACTCCCCACGGTGTTTCTAATCACGCCATTGATGTCTGCAGATCCAGTTCCCTGCAAAATTTAGCTACAGTTTGTGTTTATAAATCATTTCTTTTAAAGGCTGCCACCAAACAACCAATCTCAGGCCTCCGCCTAATCTGCAGTTCGAGCAGGAATAAGATTGTGCTCACAGATTGCAAAGCATTCTTCAAAGGCACTGCTGAACACAGGTGCTTCAGGGGACTGGTCCTCCCAGAGACAGGGTGTTTTAAAGCATCCATTCCTCCCGTTGGACCAGTTTGCACTGGGAGTCTACAAGAAACTCCTCCTTCACCTGCATTGCCCCCGTTCTGCATCATTCCCATAAATTCCCAGGGCACGTTTGGCCAGCTTGCCACAATTCAGCTATCCAGCTACTGAAATGAATGACTGAAAGCACAGGATTTATTATATCTAAAAGTCTATCTTTTCATCTAAATGAGAGGATTTTTTTTCCTATCTTTTCATAAGATAAGTTACTATCTTTGCAAAAGACTTCTTACCATCTTTTCATCTACATGTTCATTAACAACCCTTTCAAAGAATAAAAAAATGAAAGAATAAAACCTATACCATCGTTCTTTTTTTTTCCTGTAGATTTTATGATTTTAATATAGGAAATCATTAAGAAAGGATTGAAGGACCGGAATAACTTTGGTTTAGAGGAATGAAATAATATTTCCCATTCCTCTCTAGGAGGCTTCATAACAGACAAAATATTCTTCCAAGGATGGGGCAGTCACAGCTTCTCTGGGCAACCTGTGCCAGGGCCTCACCACCCTCACAGGGAACAAGTTCTTCTTAATATTTCATTAAATCTGCCCCCTGTCAGTGTGAAGCCATTCCCCCTTGTCCTGTCACTCCATGCTCTCGTAAATAATCTCTTTCCACAAAGGAGAGATTACCTTAAATCTCTTACCTAAGGGTGAGAGATAAAACAGCGACCTCAGAGCCCAGGCCAGGCATAGGGAGGTACAAAAGGTCCTGTGAGAGATCTGCCATGAATTAGACAATTTTGTCACAGTCTGTGATCTAGAGAGATCTGAATAGAGGCAATGATGCCTCACCACAGAGCAGGTGGCACATCTACAGGGTATGCAATGCAACCCTTCTGAGTGAAGCCACGGAAAGCAAAAATACAAACATTTTAAGATGTAGGAGCTGGCTGATGACATCAAAAGCACCAGAGAAGTGAGGACAGGTGAGGCTACAGCAGTGATGGGGGTCAGCCCCACTGGGATCTGCCTTGTGGACGAAGGAAAGCACGTTGGATGCAAAGAGCCAAGGACACAAGGTGGAAGGGAAAAATAATCATCCTGTAATTGACTGCTCGCTAATGGAGTCAATTAATTTATGGCCACAGAAGACCAGCTAATTTGTGGTTAGTGGTGTTTGAAAGATAAACAATCTAGGTTGAATCAGACACATAATCCCTCCATACTGGTGCCATTCTGGGGAGACCTCAGTATTTTCAGGGAAAAGGGAACAATCCCAAGCATCCACCACTTCCAGTGGCACCAATCAGGCTGAGGTGTCTTGGTTTGATTTAATCTGGACCAAATGTCAGAGTATATGAACACTTGCAGAGCTTCACAAACACTGTGACATTCCGCACTGTCTGGCACGTAGGGGATGAGAGGATTTAGGGAGGCAATTCAAGGAACACAGCAAAAGGCACATTTTCATTACTGACTACTTGGAATAACCCAGATCAAGAGAACCCCCTTCAAGCACAGACTCTTGCCAAAGGTGAATTTTAAGCCTGTCCTTGTCTAATCCTTACATGGGGAAGGAGTCATTGGTAGGATGATAAATACTCAGTTGTTCTTTTGTGAGATCTGTGGGAGCATCCTTGAGAGGAAATCTCACGATGCCAAGGCAGACTGTATTTAATACTCCTAATTCACAATTATTTTGTTCCAGTGTTTGATACAAGATATAAACGTTTTGATATCTAGAAAACCTTGCATGTAATAGCCTCTTGACAGATCATTACAAGAGTCTAATTGAATTTAGATCTTGAGATATGCTGCTCAGAACTTGTTTGCATTTCAGTAGAAATGAGATGATCATCTTTACACAGAAACTGTGACGCATATTTTCATGCACATGAAACAAATACCAAAATATTCAGGTATTTGTGTGCTTTATTTGCATATAGTTGCTACCTCTGTGTAGGAACCAAGCAATTACTGTAATAGGTAATTATGTGCTCACATGTAATTTGCACAAGTGAAAAAAAATCCTGCCGTTTACTCATTCTGTAGATATTTGGGGCAACAAAGCAAATAAAAAGGAGGTAGAAGAAAATTTGAATATTTGCCCAAGATACTTTTCTGTCAAATGGACATTTAGAAAAGAGAACTCTCCCTTGGTTTCTCATAAGCAATTTCCCCTTTTCCCAGAAAATGTATTTGTTTTCATGTTACTAGGTTCCAAATAGCAAAAATAAACATACGTAAAAAGACAAAACATTGCTACTTTTCTTTTAAAACCTTCTATGTGAATCACAGCCTCTTGAACAAGCTCTCTAATTAGTGCAATTTTTGATTAGTGAAAGAAAAATTTGTACACACACAGACTTGACAATTGGTTCAAACAGAAACATTCCTTTTCACTCAAATTTCTTTGAATTATGGCAATTGCTTAACAAAGGAAAATGTCATTCTGGAATGAAAATTAATAGCTTTAAAAAAGAAAACACTTTGGTATTCACCAACTCCTTCCCTTATTTTGGAGGATAAATTATCTACCAGACCTATATTCATGCAAGTTTTTACCTCCTTAAAATTTCAGTATTTAGGCACTTTGCTGAGAAAAAAGGAAGTCTGGTCATGCATCCAATTCGTTTTCCAAAGTTTCATCTGTGGCTAAGTAATTCCTGAAACATCCTGCCCCGGTGCTAGTCACCAGTAGGTCACTGCAGGCTGCCCTCATTGCAGGAATTTATAATTAATGGGATATCTGAGATTTGGATCCAGTGTGTGGATGTTACAAAATACATCACAAGTCTTAGTTTTCATAAGCTTAATAGAGAGCTGCTTTGCTTGTCCTGCAAGTCCTCCTTGAACTCCACCAAAATATAAATTAACTCCCAGGAAGTGAAGACAATTCAGGTTTCTGGTATCTGACCATGGCGTGATTGAAGCTGGCTCAACAATAACATGGCAAACGTAACTCCTGGTATCCTTCACTTCCCCACTTTCCTTGATACATGAAGTGAATTTCCCTTCCTCCAGCTCTCATATTGTAGGGAAAATCCTCTTGTAACGCTTTCCCAACCAGACTCATTCTGTTCTAGGATTAACAAAAAAGAGGATTGTGTTTATTTTTCACCTATAACAGGCAGCACAGTCCTGGTTTAGCCTTGTTGTGAAAGCACCTTCTAACACACCTACAGCCAGCATTTAGGGAGCAGTGCGACTTCCTTGGAGGACAAACAACTTAAATCATTTCTCACTGAGCAGTGACATTCCAAAGATCTCATTGGAACAGCATCCCAGTGCAAAATCACGCTGAGAACTCAGGGGCACAACCAGCAGATAAATCACTACAGAGAACTAATATTTGGTGTTTTTTTCCTGTAGTATTTTAGGCAGGAACTTGGACTGTGAGTGTCCCCTCCATCCCCTGCTGTGGTTCCAGTGCTTTCCCAAAGGGACAGGACAGGAACCCCATTCCCTACTCACCCCATTCCCTACTCGCAGGTAACAACCCAGAGCAAGGAACTGCACACCCATCCCAGAGCATGGGAACCAGCCCTTCACTGCTTATGCTAAATCCCAGACATGTTTATTCTCTAATCCCAAGGCTGGATAACAGCAAACAGCTGAGTCTCCACTAGTTGCCCAACAGGATGGGACAATCATCATATGGTGCTTTTCACACCTGCTTCCCTCTCCTTTTATTTTTGGGAGGTATAATATTCAAACTAGAAGAATATGGCAGTGTTCTACCATCTTAGCCCTTTCCTTACATCTCAGGCAACAACTGATCTTTTTCTCCCCACTTATCTGAGTTTTTTCTCTGTTTAATTCCATGTTAATCAGATGATAAACCCAAGTTTGAAGGAAATACTAAGGCTTCTGAACTGCTCCCAAGAGAAATATTAGAAACACCATATCCTTTCTCAGATTGGGGGGTTTTTTTGTGATAGACCTGTGCATAGCACTCTTTAAAATTTTGTGTTTGTTCCCTTAACATTTCATGTTTGCAAAGTTCTTCCTCAGCTTAAAACACCACAAGCACATGAGCGTACTGAGAAGCAAAACACCTTCATGGGATTCTCAGCACTGCCAGACTTGCTTTGAGACCTTCAGCACATCTTGAGCCAAGCTGTGCCTCATTTTACTGAGCAGAATGAAAGGTGTAATCACAGAGTCTGCACTTGCTTCTGGGCTCAGATGAAGAATTTGTCTGTGTTCAGTTTTAAGCTGCTTTTTTTTGGCCGAGTTTAAAATACAGAGATGAGAATTTTGTATGTTGACAGAGTATGTATATATTTATATATTTGATATATATACACGCACATGTGTGTTCAGAGCTCCAGGTAGGAGAATTTAAAGCAAATGGAAATACAGATAAAACAATGACACAGAACTTTTGTAAAGCAAACGGTGAAAGTGATGTCTAGGTCCTAAAATCGCACACTTCATTGGATAAGAAAATTCTCTCTTCCCAAATCCCTGCTGTGCGGCCCCCTTGTCACACAGACACTGCTGCTCCATGGTGGAGCAATGGGCAATGGGTGGTGGGAAAAGTCACTGGGAATTGGCTCTGCTGGAGAACTTGGGAGCAAAAGGCCCCCAGCACCTCACAGTGTGGAGACCAGGGAGTGAAAAACACCCAGTGCTGGAAGCTCAAAGGACAAACCTCGTGTCCTGCCTGCGTTTGACCTGAACACACGAATTTAAAGGCTTTTTTCTCCTCCCCCCTCAGTCTAGTTTGTTGCCACTCATGGCACTGACCTGTAAAGTCAAGGCCTGACCTTTTTTTGAGCCCAAGTGAGAAAGCAGATGAGATACTGGGACAGAGGCAGACTTTTAGCCTCAGAGGCTGGCAAGGGAGGCAGAAGTGCTGCGCCTGAAATCTGTGCTGGGCCATTACCAAGACATCACTTATTCCACAGCCATCCACAGACTGTCACTTCATTTCAGTACTAGAAATGAAGGGTGGTCTGACACATAAGTCATTAGGAAAAAAAAAAATTAAATCAATATTCCTAAGCCTCACAAGAAAAGAATGCATTTGAGAGTCAGATTTTTTTTCAAGAAGAAAGTCAAGTCCAAACGCTAGTTAGGCCTGTCTGCAGCTGTGAATTGTGCATGTAAAAATATACACTGAGACTTCTTTAAACATGAAGCCAATGTTATAAAGAACGAGATGTAATTTTCCAAACAAAAATGTTATGGTCCCTACCTTAATTTAGCTGACTAGTTTGCATGCTCAGAAGATATTCACACTTAGGGGTAAAAAAATAGAATTAATTTCATATATGTAAAATTCTACCATTTCACATCCAGAAAGGGAGGGCTGTATCTTCCAAATAAGTGAAGAGTATGCTTGAAACAATCACCCTAAAATGACAACCAAAGCTTCATATTGGTGCTGATGCTGCTAATTTACTCTCTTAATTGAAAACTACCAATATCAGAAATTTTAGGGTCTTTTGAAGACCCAGCCTGTTTATGGATCCCAAGATTTATATGCCTGATTATGAGAAGAACACAAGTTATCAAATCTATCAAACCATTTTCAAACTATCATACTTTTTCTACCAAAAATGTTTTAATGCTTTCTCAGCACATAAGCAATTCAACAGACAGACCCTTCCATAGTCAGTGCTTGTTCTAAATTCACCCAATACCTCAGAATTACACCAGAAACACACTAAATCTGCTTTCTTACATTTGTGTTTTTGCACATTTGTTTAAAGATGGTCTCTTGGTTCATCTGTGTCTCAATCAACAATCTTAAAGTTCCTGTAAGTTTTCCTCAAAAAACAGATCTTTACAGAGAGCTGAATATAAACTATAGATTTTTAAAAGTCCAAATCTTTTAGAATTTCAAAATTTCCTTCACCTGTGCTTACCCTGAAGCCTTAATACAGAGAGATTATGGCAAAAGGAAAGAAATAAAACAACTGGCATCTAAGGCATTTACTTTTAGCAGAGCCTTGGGTTCCTGTTTTCCTTCCAAAGCACAAACACGCTGAACCCAAAGTCTGCAAAAGGCTAACACAAGAATTCTGCTTGGGATTATGACTGAACGTTAGTGACCTGTACAATGACAAAAATCATTGAACCAGTCAAGGCAATTTGTGATGAAAAATTACAGGGCTGGAACAGAAGCGCGCTCGGAGCGCCGAAGAACCCCAGAGTCATGCTGCTCTCCTCAAACCAGAACTGGCAAATCTTCCCCAGCAGACACGTCAAATTCTCTGCAAACTCTGCTGAAGAATGAAATATTTAAGTGCCCTCACAAAACAAACAAATCTGCATTTGAAAAACCCTGCTTGGAAGATGGCAATGTTTGGAGTTCTTAATGAAACCAGGTTTGGCAGAGTTACAAAATTACATTTAAAAAATCTACTTATTTTTCCGCCCTCAATGCTCCTTTCTGTGCACGATGACAAAACTGACTCCAGCTTAAAATGCACCTGTCAGAGCTGTCAGCCATCAGCAGCACTCTTTTGTTGTTTGGTTATGCTGCCAGGCTATTCCAGCATGTTTTCACTAAGAGGAGGAGGTGTCATCTGAATATGGCAAAACAAAACTGTGACTCACTCAGCAAAATCAGGCAGACCTTACAGTTTGGAGTCAGTCACACAGGCTGTCTGAGACTGCAGGCTCCTCAGACTGAGACTATCTGCTTGCACAGCACCATCACAGAGCTGATCCCACTGCAGCAAAACAAGGGAATGGGAACAGCCCTCAGCAGGCAGCAGTTCAGGGCCCTGTGAATCAGCACTGGCTCCATGCATTGCTACACCAGCCACAATTAACACCCAGCTTGTACAACAGAGGTGGCAAAACAATATTGGAGTTAATATGGTGTGGCAAATACAGGAATACATGATTTTCATAGAACAAATGAGGAAGCATGTAATTCCTTTGGATGTGTACACCAAAATTAAAGCTATCTAGGCATTCGCTTATGTTTTCTTTCACTGATTTTTTTCTTGCTTATAAATTTGTGCCACTGAATCCAGGCATTTTGTACCCTGTGGCAACTCCTGGAAGTTATAACAGTTGAACTACTGAGATCTGTGAAAGCACTCCCTCTTTGAGGGAGGAAAGGATTTTCAGTCAAACAGTTGAATGTTTTCCCTACCATCTGCACAACCTTTTGTTAAAACACCTTCTATACCACGACACCTGATTAAACAGATGGGGGAAGAAAAAAAGCCTTTGTTAAAGTTTTGGCATCCCATTCCTTCAACTAGATTCTTCCAGTAAGTTTTCAGCAAAACCAGACTTATGTTCCACATAGTTTTAATCATAAATCCTTTGCCAAGAAGGGGTAAAAGGAAGCAAATCATGATGCCCTGTGGTCTCTTAATATGACTGTAAATGCACTACTGCAAGTTATGGAACTATAGCATGGTTTGGGTTAGAGGGGACTTTCAAGATTATCCAGTTCCACTTCCTGCCAGGGCAGGGACACCTTCTACTATCCCAAGTTACTCCAAGCCCTGTCCAACTTGGCCTTGGGCACTTCCAGGGATGGGGCAGCCACAGCTTCTCTGGGCACCCTGTGCCAGGGCCTCAGCACCCTCACAGGGAACAATTACTTCCTAATATCTAATCCAACCCTGCCCTCTGCCAGTTTGAAGCCATTCCCCCTTGCCCTGTCACTACGTGCCCTTGTCAAAAGTCCCTTCCACATCTCTTTTGTGGCCCCTTTAGGCACTGGAAGGTGCTATAAGGTCTCCCTTTTTCTTCTCCAGGCTGAACAATCCCATCTCTCTCAGCCTGGTTTCACAGCAGGAGTGCTCCTTCCCTTCCCTCCAGTGTGTGACCACCCCACACAGCTTGGCCACCTCTTCTCCACAGGTCCTCTTCTACCCACAGCAGCAGTCCCTGAGTGTGAGACACACTGAAGTAATCACAGCAAAGACAGCCTGAAGTACAAGGGAAGTGTCAGATAGGTGCCACCTATGCACCAGACTTTTCCTTGAAGGCCTGGACAAACATCTGTTATTTTAAATGTTCAGTGCAGA
This sequence comes from Atrichornis clamosus, assembly GCA_013400975.1. NCBI lineage: Eukaryota > Metazoa > Chordata > Aves > Passeriformes > Menuridae > Atrichornis > Atrichornis clamosus. The sequence goes on from WBMZ01013065.1 coordinate 209,928, forward strand.
TGTCAGTCCTAACCAAGGCAACACTGTGATACTGCTTTGGCCCAACACAGAAAATCTGAAATAAAACACACAACCTCTTGATAGTTCCTATTAAGTGCTCAAAATTCAGGTAATCTACTAATTCATGGTGTTGCAAAAGAGCATTTGTTCATAACTAAACTCATGAAAATCAATTATGGCAATATTGTAATCAGGATTAGTTGCGTGCAGGTTAAATTTATAGAGAAAAAATAATTCAGCTACACTCTCTTGCCCTGGAAAAAATCAGCACCTCTAAAAAAACCCCCTAAATGTCAGTTCTGAGCTAAGAAATGGATTGCCAAGTAGATTGGCAGAGCTCTCAGCCCCTGTACCAGGCTGGGCAGCCCTATCAGTCAGCATTGGCAGTAAGGACTGCCTGCCCCAGATGGCTGGCAGCACTGCACCAAGCTGGGGCCCAGGTGTCAGCCAAGCACGGAGCAAATCAAAATCATATCACTGAGATGCTTAATTTCTCCAAACAATTGTGCTTTTAAAAAATTCAACCAAGAGGAGTGTAAAACCAGGAACCCCTGAACTCTAAAAGGGTTGGGAAGGAAACCCAGTGAGCAAGGGCAGTTTCAGGCTAGCCATGCAGCCTCCTCCTGCTGAATGGAGCTCATTCCCCTTGGCCCCTGCCCCTCAGTGTGCTCCCTTCTCTGGAGTGGCACACGGAGCCATTTATGGGGAAAAGCCTGGCAGATGCAAGAGCCAAGTGCCAAGAGTCTGGATGATTTTCTCCTCAGCATTGCCAGCAGTGGCATCTGGTTGCATGGCTGGCTCCTCGCTCTGCACTCGTCGGGGGGTCCTGGCTCAGGCCTGGCCAGAACTCTGCTGAGGGTCTGGTGGGTCAGTCTGGCTCTCAACAGCTACCAAAAACCCTCTCTCACTGCTCACCCTTTCATTCTCAGAGGGGAAGGGGACAGAGACAGGATTTTCTCCAAACACACCCCCCAAAATCTTCATGTGCAGTGCCCAGCCCCTGGCCTGGCTCAGGCTCTCTCTCAGCAGGCATGTGCTGAGGCGGGACAGCTCAGCATCGAGTTTTCCTAATTAAATTCACTCTGGCTTCAGGTTGGACAGGAATGCAAAGATTGTTGCATGTCAGGATGGAGACACCCTGCCAGCAGCCAGGGCAGAGATAGGCACAGGGCTGTGTCACGTTTGCCTCAGCCCACACCTCGTACACAGGCCGGGTCTGCAGCTTGGTGTTTGCATGACTAACTAGGGGCCTTATTTACACATTCATTTATGCTGCCAGATTTTTGTATATTCACATGGTGCTACATGTTTTCTGAAAACTCTAGTTCCTGACTCTAAGGTATTTGGGATCTCACTGTGGAATCCAAAGAGACTCATTAACTTTTCAGAAATAGACACCTTATTGGAAACAGCACACAATTGTCAAAAAAAATCCCTTCCCTTTGCTTCCACCACAACATTTATCATAATACAAAGTCTGAACTGCTCTTCTTCATGACATGTTAGTCATTCCAACACACAGACAGCAAAGCTGGCTACTCTCGTTGATTCCTCTGGCTTTGAAAGTGTATTATAAAAGGAAATTTTGACTTCTGCCTTATGAAGAAATTTATCCATCGGAAATAAATGTAGTTCTTAACACACTTCTGTACTACATTTATTTCCTCAAATTTTTAAATATTACAGTTCTTCCCTGGACTGACAGCTCAGTAATCTCAAAGTGTCTCCCTTGGTCTGTCTACACTGCTGGGGACCTCCAAGAGCAAACGTAGGGATAATGCTCCAGCTGCAGGAAGCACAGAAGGGCTCGCACTGCAGCGCACGTAGATTCGAGTGTGGGAATGATTATCCTCAACTTTTCAGCTCTTTGATGCATTGTGTGAAAGATACCCACAAATCTCAACCAAAAGTTTCCTACATTAAAAGCACAGCCAAGCAGAGGAGCCTGGTCTTCTGGCTGTGGAGTTTTGCCTGAATATATCCCCATGTGAATACCCTGCTTTGAATGATGTAACATGAAAGGATTGTCTGCATTGTGCAGAAATTTTCTGTTTCCCATTACTCATACTTGTAAATGTATCTGTTCTACAGCTCCCTAAGAAATGAACAAGCCTTAGCATCAGAAATATTCCTAACACATTTTTAGGCAAAACAAACCCAGCTAGCTGTTCCATGATATTAAGTAATTCTTTCATGCTTCTCGATGCCTCACAGCCTTAAGATAACATTTGGATGCGTTTATGCAATTTCTGAGATTCCCTACACAGGTACAATTAGGTCTTTTCCCACTCTGACAAGAGCTTTTCCTTGGAAGCCTGATAAACTGCACTGCTGACAGCTACACAGTTGTGGAAACAGGCAGGCAAGTGCCTGATGTTGGAACAAGAAAATATTCCGGCATTTTTAGCACCTGGGACTCTTGCTTAGCAAACATCCCCACCCCAGCTGTGGTATGGAAAAACTGCAATCTCTGTACATATTTTACAAAATATAAAAGATGGACAAATAAAAAATAGAAAGATTTCAAAGTCAAGGCAAGAATTAAAGGAATTTTACCAAGGTGTAACTCAGTTTTTAGACTCAGGTTTGATCTCCGAGCAGTATCACTGCTGCCTTCAGAGGACTTTGATCTGATTGAGAGGTGACTGTGGGACGCCTGCACTGAACTCAATTTGGGTGAAGAAATACTACTGTGCACCAGATTTTGCCAAATCTATTAAAAACAAAAGCCCACAGCAGGGTCCTGTGTGTAATTTCACATCTACAACAGAAGCTTTTGCTACCTGAGGATGTCAAACAGAAGGGGGTGATTTCTACAGGACTTTTTTACGCTCACCAAAGTACCACAGGCAATTTTAAGAAAGCTACAAAAGCCACAGAAACTGCCTTGTCTTAGACCTGATCTACTTCAAATCCAGCTTTTAAAGAGGATTATAAGGAAGGAGTTACAATGGCAAATCTTCAAATTACTATAGACTAAGCAATTCTTCCTAAATGGCTCCTCTGGGTCTTTCTGCTGAAAGCAACAAGGCTCCAGAGAGCTTCAGCTCTCCGGGATCCCACAGACCTCCCACCTCCTTTCTGCCTCTCAAAGCTGGCAGGAATTGGCACGAAGCAAAGATGATGACAAAGATATTCCCCAGCAATGAGGTGGGGGATTAGACATTGCAAACGCAATGCAGCAATCTGGAAAAATCTAACCACGAGGCAGCAATTTCTACACTTGACGAGAGATTTCTACACTTGACGAGAGATTTCAACACTGAGTTCACGTAAGTAAGGAAAGGCAAATCTTTGACCTCCTCTCCTTTGCAACGGATCTGGATTGAAATCTCTAGATGTGATGGCAGATCCTCTTTCATAAATACGGGATTTCACTTGCAACCTGCAGTACCTCACATGCACAGGGCTGTGCTTCCTTCTTATCATCCTGTACACTGTTTACCTCGTCAGTGTTCATTCCTCTCAGCAACTGGGCAAAAGCTCCCTCATTTCATGATCAATAAATCAGCACCTGCTCTTTCCTGCCTGTGAGATGGCTATTTTGGAGCATTCATGACTTCTCCTGCCTGCAATAACTCATCTTCTTGTTGTCTATTGGGGTTCAGATTTAAAGTTTTTTGTAGTGAATCCTGGAAAATGAACCCATCTGCTTGTGATGAGATAACTCAGGACAAAGCGCAGTTGAAGCACGACACCTGTATTTCTGTCCTCCTCCATCTCACATCAAGCAAAAGAAAAGTCACCCTCACTCCTGTGCTGTGTGAGCAAGGATAAGGTGCTAGAAGGATAATATCTTTCTAGATTTCATCAACCTAAAGAGGAGAAAGGGAGTCCTAAGGCTGCCTCAAGGGGTACCCCACCAGTTATCACCCACACCTCCAACATCTTTCTCCTCTCTGCAGACACTTGGCCACCACAGGGCTGAAGGGGGACAGCAAACACCTGGTGAAATCAGGCAGTGCTGGACTTTCACTTATCCCCATAAGCAACCCAGTCTGGGAGTGGTTCCTAGGGAGTCTCTCCCGACACGCATGGAGTCTGCAGATGGATCATTCATTCATTCTCCATACGTGACTCACTGCCAGACCTGGGCTGAGCATCTGCCACCTCTGCCAGTAGAATGAAGAAGACAGAGGCAGGTTGTAACACACCAAGAGACTTAACAGGGAAAATCCTGAACATGTGGACTCTAGGAGAGGCCAGGGTGGTGTGTCCTTACACCAGGAAAGCTGCACATCTCACGGCACGTTCTCATTTGTCTATAAAGCTGTAGCATATCGTGGCAACACCACAAAAGTGAGCCTTGGTGACCTCTCAGACTGGTTACCACCACATGTAACACTGCAAGAGTAGAGGGTAAAGGACCAAGAAGAAGAAAAAGTCTTGAGAGGCCAATACCATTCTTCTGAGTATCAAAGATGATATGCAGCTGAAAAGGACATGCTCTGCTTGGTTTTTAGGACCAAAGACAGTCACAGAGCCTTTAATACATTTAGGTATGAACGGCATCAAAACCCACAAAGCCCAAATACTGGAATAAACCAAAAAGACAAGTCCTTTCTCCCCTGCTGCCCTCATTAATTTGCACACTCCCTACTAAGTTTCTCCACTGAATTTCATCTTCTATGTACTTTTCTAACATTTTTGCTTGTAGCTACTTTTCAGTAGCAGTGGTTTATCATAAAACATCGCTCACAACAGGGGCTGGCAAGTGTTGGGAGCTTGGTTTGCTCCATGTTTTCCGTGGCAGTTGTGTTTTCATTTTAACTGGAAGCAGTAAGATGGTTATAACCGGAACATCCGCAGCAAAAGGGGGTCACACTAAACATGCCAGACCTGTCTGGGCAGGTCTAATTTAAACACCAGCCTTTTAAGAACGGGACTGTCTTTGAATGAGATTTCTTTGTACTTCTGAAGACAGCACACACCCTTTTCCTGCTGCTTGATTAAACAGCACTTGCCCAATGAATAGATCTTGATCAGGAATAGAAAATGCACGGAGCTGTCCTGGGGAAAATGTGCTATATCCTTTCCCAGACTCACCTGTGGGAAGACCTGTACAGCTGTATTGAACACACAGGCCTTTCAAATCAGTCTTGTGGTACCTGGACCTCTGCTCTGTCAAACGTCTGTGCCTTTAAAGTATTTCCTTTATGCATTTGAGCATAATAAAGCATTCATGGCAGTGGAGGTGTCTCACAGGAAAGCTGTACTTTTCGATTTGTTTTGCCTCTGGAGGGCAAGCACCAACCAAGCCATGAACTGTTTCATGACTGCAGCCCAAGATCCATCATCGCAATCACAGCAGGAGGCCTCAAGTGCTCATATCACTCCTCTTGCAGAAGGGGATCCTCCCTTGCTAAAAATAGCCCTGACTTTGCTGTGTGAATACTCATCCTTCACCTGGTTCCCACTCACCCAGAACCGCACACGCCAAGGACAGCGAGGCAGGAAAGTGCCAAGGAGGAGCTGGGTTTCTTGTGCAAGGTGAATACCCAAAGTTTACACTGCTGTGCTTTACTTTTTCCTGTTTCAGGGACTTCAGAAATACTGGCTTCTACAACTGCACTGCATTCACGTGCAGAAAGCACTAACTCCGTGGTATAAAAAAATTCTCGTTAGGTTTTTAGAATAACAAAAGATAACAGAAATTTCTCTCCATCAAAGCAAGACATTTGCTGCCTAGAACACACAGCTGGATTAACTCTGCCCTCTGATCCAGTTTTCCTGAGTTATCATGGGGAAATCATCTGTCTCCCATAGGAATGAGCATGAGCTGGGATTCTGTCAAGTATCGCAGCTCCCACTAATTTCAAGACTTTGCTGCTCCAACACATTTCAAAATTTCACACCTCAGCCCCACTGCTGTAAAATGGAAAGAACAGCATTTCTTGACCTCACAATAACATCATGAGGATAAACACATCCTGGGTTTTAAACCACATGAGTGTTACATACTCAACACGGACAACAGCGAGGTCAGGCTGGCCCCCATCCCCAGGGGTGACTCATTTCTAGGAGAAGGTGCTTGCATTCATTTGGAAGGACAACAAGGCATGACTCAATGGATCAAAGCAATTTATCAGGAGTGAAATCAGCATCTAATGTTAAATTCTGAGCTCCTTTCTGCCATTTCATTTACATATTAGAGCTTTACATGGCTAGTATTAGCTGAAACTAGACCCACTTGACAGGCAGAATGGTTAATTATGTGATTATGAAATATCTGCTGTGGCTCTGGTAAACATTGTACAAAATGAACATTATTTTTGCAACAATTTTTTTAAAAACTTTTTTGTGGATTTGTCTTCTCTATTTTCTGAAGGCCTAAAGAGATAATTTTGGGAGGCACTCCTCCACCATTCTCTCTCCCTCCACTCAGCTCTCAAGGGGGTAGAGGATGGAAAGTTTAACCATGCTTTTAGAGAAAGGATTGTATCTACTCCTCAAAATTTTATATCCTAATAATAAGCATCTGCCTGCCTCTTTGGATGGCAAATAGGAATCATTCTGCAAAAAGAATTCTTTACAGCACTTCATCCAGCTTAGCCCTTGTCTCCTGGTGCTTAGACAAACAGTTTTTGGTTTATGTAAATAGTTGGTGGATCAAATTTCGCTGGCTGCCACACCCAGCCAGCCTGAATCACCCAGGGAAACATAAAGAGAGTCACCTTTTGTGCATTGCTTTTTCACCAAAGTACACAAGAGTTGCTACGTTACCCTTTCCCCACCAGCAAACAGATTTTTCATTCTGAAAGAACTTTTCCGTGCATAAACCCTCTGCGTAATGCTTGGTGAAGTTTGATCTGGTTAAGAGGAGGAGCAGTTGGGTGTGAAAACAAAGCAAAATAAATGCTCTAAGTGAGCCTTTACTTGTGGACTTCCATGTTGTTGCTTCTCCAAAGGAGCCAAGCTCCTACCACCAAGCGCTCCAGGGTACCTGCTCTTCCTGCAGCCACCTCACACGCCCTGGGCGCAGGACAGGAGGACTGAGGCAGCTCCAAAGGTCATCCAGAAAAACCTGGATGAAGCCCAGGAGTTCCCCTACACGTACTTGTCGGCTGTCATTGGTTGGGCTTGCTTTCCTGGAAAGATCAATTCAAGGCAAGGCCAACTGGATCAACCGTAGTTACACCTCTACAGGGAAAAGTTATGGCCCGAGAAGCAGCCCTGTGGCCCCTCTCCACCCATGCTTGGCTGTCCTGCACTGCAAAGCCTCCCAAGTTACTAATTAATAACTCCCAAGATTTTTTGGGACAGCACAGCCCAACAAGCCTCGTGCTTGGCCACAGCTCAGCCCTATCTGCTTCCCTCCTCCTGGAACCAAGAGACCCATCCTTCTCCCTGTTTTCAGCTGGAAGGGAACTCTCTCCTGAGGCTGTTGGTCACTGCTGCAGCCACGGTGGGGCAAAGCTTGGGAGGAGATGCAGCTCTTCTGCTGATGCTTTTCCAAATTTCTAAAGCAAACCCTTGTTTTAAAGCTCAAAGCTGAAACGAGGTGGAGAGATGATTTTTGGATATTTCTTTTAGCATTGTGATGTCTCAAAAAGCCCCAGCTCTAGTTTTAATAATCATAAATTAGCCTCTGTGCACTCAGACTGCCACAAGACTGATTTTATTTACTGACAAGCAATCCCAGACAGAGACTACTCAGGTATTCCCAAAGATCACCCCTCTCCAGCCCAGTTCATCTGGGCCCTGCCCAGATCCCAACCAGACCCTCAATCCCACCACCAGCCCAACCTCTGCCTTGCAGCTGCTGCAGGAATTCTAAAGGACTCCAAAAAAACAAAGCACCAAGGTCTGAATTCTCTATGGAAACCAGGATGTAATCCCTGCTACGTCAGGCACTCACCTCCACTGTCCAACTGTCACATACAAAACACTTGAAAAGCCAAACCCAGCTACTGGTTTCATTGATGAAACCGAGGGAAATTGGAGTTGGTAGAGTTATTCCTACTTCCTGGCCATTAGAAACACGAAATGCTATGTAAGGGTTTGATTGATTGCTGGAGAACAATTCCATTGTTGAGCCAGCTCACTGCATAGCAGAGTGTATAGACTGAAATCTTTTCTGTTTGTTTAAGCTCTTTATAGAAATTCTTACATAGTTGTGGTTACACAGTTGTAAATACATATGCCTTTCCAACTGTGTAACCAACTCTGTTCCATCGCTCTTCTAATGTTTTGACCTTGATGCAAAATTTCTAAATTTTTTGCATGAAGTATAATTATACTGATTTGTCTCAAGCCCTGATTTTTTTTTGTTTCATTAATTGTGTTGCTGTATCACTCAGACGGATTTTGACCCTGCCATAGTGCTCATTAGCAATGTGGAGTATAAAACACGATGTGGGACATAAATCTCTGCAAGCCCCAGCTATTTCTACATGATTTCCAGGAGAGATCTTAGCAATATTATCTTTTGAAACACTGTGATAACCAAACTTCTAAATCTCAACTAATTTTTAAAAAAATAAAAAAAAGGAAAAAGAGGAAAAAAAAAAATAGAAGAAGACATCTCTGGGTAAATCTTAACTACAAAGCCATTGGTGACCCATGCGTAAATTATATGGGGAAATGGTGAGAAAAAGGAAGTGTTCACCAGAGGAAAAGTGCAAGGAGAAGGTGGCATCAGGTGGCAGGATCCTGGGGAAGTGCCCACGGCTGCTGGGCAGCTCAGGGCAGGGGCTGCTGGTGTGGTGCTCCCTGTGGGAGCTGGAACAAGCTGGAAATCAACTGATGCGATACATAAATCCTCAGCAAAACTTTTTGCACACACCCAGCTGAAAAATGTAAGTAAACAATAATTCCTGTCCTTTTTATATCCATTGCTTCAAGCTCCAACATGCTTTAATCCTTCATTTTATTTGATATCATTTACCTTATCCAATGTATATAAAAGGATATGTTCTCCTTCTTAGATTGCCTTCAACTTTCTATGAAACTTGCTTTAAGGACTAGGCCAATATTTGTATAGCAGATAATACCTAAAAGGGGCTCCCCTGTCTAGAAAGGCAGAGAAAAATCCCATTTTCAGTATAGAAAAAAAGCATGGTATGCTTCGAGAGGCAGAGTCTGGCTTCAGCCATGTATTTGATATTCCTTGCATGTGTCCCTCATGTCAGAAAACTAAGGACTAGGTGCCAAAAGTCATTCACTTTTCAGATGTGACATGTCTAGAAACGCCCCCACCTTTGAGCAGAAACAATCAGGAGTATTTCACCCTTGCAGAGCTTTCAAACAGTTGTGAGAAATACAGGGTTATAAAGTCCCCCCGTGCTTCAAACAAGAATAGAGGGAGTGACAGGGAGCAGAAAAGTGGTGGAAAATAGGAAAAGCAGTTAAACAAATGAGCCTGGAGAACTGGGTTCTGTGCCTGACTCCACCTCGGGTGCTTTGGCCCTTGACAAGTTACTTATTTTCTCTGTTTCCCTATATTTTTGATGGAAACTCACGGCTAAGAATTAGGAGCTTGGAGAAGTTAGAGAGCAGCACTGAGGGCAGTAAAAGCATCTTTGAGTTGCAGTTTAGAAGAAAAAAGCAGGGAATGGAATGATGACATTTAATGAGAGAAGTCTCAGCTCTTCTCTTGGTGTTTGACATTGCTCCTTTATCACCTAGGCATCGACAGAAGCCTGTATTGCTTTGCCTCTAAGGGCCTTATTTTATCTTCTCACCTGCACAGGTAGGATTTCTAGTCTCAGGAGCTTTCATAATCATAATCCAATTGTGACACACTGCTGAACTGGCACCTTTGCCTCTCTATCCAGTTATCACCCTGTTATCTCGACATGTCCCTAATTTTCTGCTTTTACTTCCTGCAGGCTGAGTTGGGAGAGTGGACTGCATGTGCTTTAAATTAATATCCCTCTAGTTACCCTCTGAATAATGTTATCCTAGGGAACACAACACTGCAGTGCAAGGTTCACCTCTGATTGTGATCTTTGTTAGCAGTAAGTGTTATATATATTCAAATAAAACTTACATGTGTAGCTGCAAGATGCACAGCAGCTGTTCTAAGTACTTGAAGACCTTTAATAAATTCATACTTCATAAATATTTTCATGCCCCAGAATGAATCCATAATATCTGGTTTCTTTCATCACTGCAGTATTGAAGTTGCTGAAATTGTTCAGTTGCTGACTTTTTTCTCCTGTCTTATTAAACCACAAATCCTTGCATACACCCAAAAAACCCAATTGCCTGTGGAATGGAAGAAGACTTTAGACTCCCACCAGCCTACTTTTAGACGATCTAAAATCCCAGTGCAAGAGACATTACAATGAGTTTCATTCTAACAAAAGAATTTATCACTGAGTTAGTGTTGCACACACAGTTGGAAAGGTGTGCTGCCTCCTGAGCACAAGGACTGCAGAAATAACTTTTATGGTTAAACACTCCTGCAAAGGATCCAGGACTCTGCTTGCCTGAATCCCAGGAGGTATTACTCCAACTCCTCAACACCCATTTGGCCAATGCTCCTAACCCTGTGCCGAGGCAGAATGTCTCACCTCTTTGCAGAGTTTCTGAGGGAAGCATTGAAAGGTCGTTTGGAGGAAAAAGAAGAAAGTACTAATTCACTTTAAAATAACATTTTCTAGGGAAAACCCACGTGGTGCTGTGCCTTTAAGATCGGAGGGCTGGACACGATGATGTGACAATTAATGAAAATGCAGGATGTCTTTCTGATGCCTAAAGCTGAAACACTTATCAACACTGCCTTTAGATGATGCAAACCCAGTGGAATATATCCCAGTTCTGGCCACAGAAAGTACGGGAGGGAGAAAGCAAGAGAAATACCTTTCTCAAGGCAAGACATCAACAGTCACAAATGAAGCTTTAATACCCGGACTGAATGGACTTGCACTATCGTGCCTTTCTACGACTGCTATTTTTCACAAGTGTTAACAGTGACCTGTAAAATCCCAGCGTACAGGCAGGCATCACCATCCTGGTTTTATAGATGAGGCATTTTTTCGTGGCTGCGTTGGTTCAAGGCCCAGACCTCAAGGTCCCTGTTTGTAGGGCAGCTCACCACCTTTAAGAGCTTTCCCAAAGAGCCTCCCGCCCTTCAGAGGGGTGAGGGAAAGGCAATTGCTGCACAAATTTCTGTAATTATTATATTGGCCTGGGGTGAAAGGTCTGTTCACTGGGAAGGTCTGAGATCCAGTGTTTAAATTGGACAAGGTGTGTGCACAGGCACTGGAACCTCCCTGTGTTGCAGGAGGTTCATCTCATCAGCGGGGAGAGCAAACAATTTGCTACGAGAGCACTTTATGCTGTCTAACAATGTTTGTGTGTGTCTGCATAGATAAAAAAACCACTTCATACTGCTGCTGAATGACTTCTTTCTCCCTCCCTATTTGGATTTACTCCAAAGCCAGGATTATAACTGCTCTTTGCTAAGCAACAAATATTAACTATTGCTACTTCATCAAAATCCTGCACCAATGCATTTAACCAGTTTATCAGCCAGGAAGATGATATTTTCATATTTGCTAGCCTGGAGCTCCACTAAAATTAAGATCAACTGAGTACAGATATAACAATTATCAATTTTCATTCTTGAATAACAGCCTGAAATTGCCGTCAGGAAAAAGGAGGGTCCTTTGCTTTGGATAAAAAAAAAAAAAATTTAGATATAAAATTAACTACTTTTTCTTCCTCAGGCTAAACATGTGGTTAAGCTCAGTAAAATTATTCAGCAGCTTTACAAGCTGCATCCCTATTTGCTGTAGCTTTTAGGTTGATAAATGAGTAAATGAAAAAAAGCTGTCAGGTATATTACATTGTGCTACCAGCCTGCACTTTTACCTATCCTATACTAAATTATTTCCCGCAGCCAGCTGAAACTGTACCAAGAGGGGAAGAAATTCCTCCAAAATTGCCAGTGTCACCTGTTGGATAGCAAACATTTGAATCCAGAGTTCTGCACGCTGGGTCACCGTGGAAGATCCTCTGCATCAAAGCAGTTTAATGGCAATTGAGGAGACAATAGTTTTGCCTAAAAAAGCTTGGTAAAGATGAGAACATTATAAAATCCATCACCAAATGCTCGGTGCTCAGAGCAATTGAAAGTTTTGATCACGTGAAATTACTGCAAACTCAGAGGTGGGCAGCCTCTTACAAGTTTTTCTTTCTGTGAACCTGACACAAATATCAGGGAGATTTGGTGGCTCCAAACAGATCTTTGATGTGCTCTTTTTAAGAAAGCTTTCAAAGACAAAGAAAATTAGCTACATAAGGAATCAAAATAGAAGAATAATCAAAATAATGGTATTTCCCCCCCCTTTCTGCTACCTGTTTTTCTGCTGAAAATTGCCCGGTGATAGATTTATTTATTTGGATGCAAAATGAGCTTTCTCCCGTCACTGGAGAAAACAACACTGTTGGTTTTTTGGTTTTTGTTTTTTAATTTATTTTTCCTTCTGAAGGTTTTCCACTGAACATACTTGACATTGTTTTACCAGATGCTAGCAGCCACAGTGAGGCAAACACATGCAACCCAGCACTGAAGTCGTGTCATCCCTGGATTGCTTAAAGCTGTACAAAGATTAAAGCACCCCAGTTCTACCTTGCTCAATGGGCAAGATTGCAAACTCCTACTTTAAGGCACGTGTGGTGCAGCATTGCATGGGACTCTGTATCCCAGGAAAAGGTCAAAGGGACTGATATCCTGTTGAGCAACATTTTCTGGGACTGAGACAAATGCAGCATCAGATCAAAAGGGAGTGGGTTGAGTAAAGGATCAGCTTGCTATCAATTTGAAGACACAAGAAAGACAAAGCAATTCCATCAAGAAAAATTAACCCACATAGATAAGAGATAGATGGTGAAACTGCTTCGAGATATGTTGATAAAACTACTTCATCAAAGTGGTAGATTGCCTATAAAATAAAATCTCTTAGCGAATTTGGACAGCTTTTTTTTTCCCCAGTGAAAACATTTCCACATTAAAGTGTACCATTTGTAATTTCCAGACCTAAACTTTTACAGCTTTTTCTTTTTGTAACAGATCTTTCTGAAGTTTTTGGTTTTTTTTTTTAGTTTTAAAGAGCTGAAATTGAAACAATATCATAAAGCATTTAAATTATGTCAAAATAACTGCTTGCAGGGTTTTTGTTTTCAACGAATAGCGATTCACATTCTCCAATTTGCCCCCAACCAAAACCAGAAACACCACCTAATTTAATCGCCCACTGCCCTAGTGCACAGACATTCCAGGCAGGCACAAACTTTCCTGATTTCCCTCTGTGGAGCCCATGGAAGAGAGCGACACACACCTGTAAAGGACCTAACAGGAGAGCAGGAAGTTTTCCCACAGGCTGGAGTGGAAGCCGCCGCAGGAATCTGTGCCCTGAGCTTTCGGCTTATTTGGTTGCAAACACACACAGCACATTTTGGAGGTGGGAGACGACCAAAGAGCAAAAACGCCGTTTCTTTCTGATACTAAACTCTGGACACTGGGAGCAACCCAGGATGTCTGGATGTACAAACCTGTCTGCCTTGGCAGCTACACCCCAGCCTGTGCTCGATGGCAGAGGGCAGCTCCCTGCCCCACAATACGCCAAATGCATTTCTCGCTGATTAAGCCACATGGGTGAGACTAATTCCACTGTATTTGAGTAGAAGAATGAGTGGCACCTTCGGGAAGGTTATTCATAAGGGGAGCTGTTAAGCTGAAGCGCAGCAGGGCTTTCCCCCCGCTACTCCACTTCATCAATAGTCCAGGGCAGCAATTACAGCCCCCATCAGCAGCTGCTCGGTGCCATTGTCCTGCTGGGCACGGAAACAGGCCCTGGGATTGCAATTAACACACCACCAACAGCTCTTCCAGAGCAACCAGCTATGAGCCACTCAAAAAAAGGGCTCATTTTCACAGCCACCAAAATAAGACGCAGCAAAACAATAGCGTACTTGGTAAAAAATTAATTGGGAATCCCTCTTTAAGGGGAAGGATACAACCTTCACCTTCGTGTGTCCCTGCTGGTAGTTGGCAGGTGTTTTGTGGTGGTGAGAACATGAAGGAGTTGTCTGGACAAAAACCATTACACCCATTATGGTGTAACTGACACAACAACAAGAGGTTCAGACACCAAATAATCCATTATTCCTCCCCATTGATTAATGCCTCCCATCCTTAATTTTAGTAGGAATCAGTCAACCAAAAGTTTGGCTCCTTGACTATGGGAGATCAGGGCACAACAACCACAACGCAGTCTACAAAGCAGAGCCTTTCCATAACAGTCATTTTCCGGGAACTTTCAAACATTTCTTGTGCCCCCAAATCTTCTGTGTCCGGAGACACAGACACGCTGCAGCTTTTGTAGGTTAATGTGAGCAGTGCATGGATTTGAGCTCAGCATTAGGATTCAGGCCCCTCTAGCTAACCTGCAAATGGAGAGGAAGTTCAGGCTTACTAACACATAATTGTGGAGTTGGGGGAGCCAGCCCAGCACTTGACTTTTCCCTTGGTTTGGATTTCCCTGCATATAGAAAGAGTGGGTGGATATGGCAAGACATACAGCACTTATATATCAGCTGATGTCACATCTGAATGCAATTCTAGATTTACTATTACAACTCTTCCTTCATCTAGGCAATAACTACCTGCCTGCTAAAAGGCATCAGATTCTTTTATTGTTAAAATGAAACCGGACCTGGTACCCTGGGGCAAGTGATTTCAATCTCCAAGTTCATATGGTTTTTTCTTGCTGACAAGACTGGTTTGAAGGAGAGCCAAAATGCCAGCAGCAGTTGCCCTTGCTGAGGAGAACCTTGAAAGACGTCGTGAGGATTGCCAACAGAGTGCACACACACAACATGCACACGGATTTCTACAAGAAATTGTGGATTCTGATTAGCTCCCCCAATTCTACACACATGGGGTTGACACGAGGAGGACACAGGAGGCAGTTTGTGTCCTGCTGTGGAGGAGACAAGAAATCTTGAGTTTGCAGGACATCAAGGTGTCCCTCAAGCACAGGAGGCACTGACTGACCATCTACAGGTGCCAGTACCAGATTTTCATGTAGTCTAAGGGCTCCTGCACAAAACCAACTGCAACTTCATGCATTTTGCTTATATATGATCAGTTTTCCAAATATCAGGCCTGATGCTTTTGGGATAGAGAAAAGTCTGCAATCCTAAAGTGACAAAAAAAGCTGGAAACTCCGTTGTTCAAGAGTTTTAGGCCATTTCAGAGTAGTGGTATTGCACTGTTGATGTTCCTATAGTTGTTTCAACACCCTTCTACATGGCCATGTGATGTGCTATAACAACACAAACACTTCGTTCTGCCATGGATTATGCATGATTATAAATTTTCCAGACACCACACACAGTCCTGGAGGAGCATCTCCCCTTGCTCTACTTTCCCTGCATTCAGTGGCACTGTTCTCTTTGGGTCCCTGCAGTTTTCATAAAGAAACCTCATGTTTACTATACATCAGGTTTATATTTGAGCTCTGGTTTCTCCTAAAGCAGGATTACAGTCCTTAAAAATTTTTTTTTCTTACTACTCAGCTGTTGCATTTGCAGCACTTCCTAGGCAGAGGGTAGGTTTGGATTTGTCCGTGCTGAGCAGTTGCTGTGAATAATTGCACCAAACAGTTCCAGTTTTTCTGGACCTGCTGCATTTTTCTACATTTTGCAAACACTTTAGGAAAAAAAAAAACCAAAACCAGAAGAAAAAGAAAAGCAGTGGCACTATTGAAACCTTTGGGCTGTTGGGCCCATGGCACCTGTGTCTGTGTGATTGTCTCTGTTCACCCTAAAATAAATACTTCACCCACTGTCCCCTTCTGCTGGGGCCAGGGACTCAGGTGTGGCTTCCTTGGCCACCCAAACTTAAAGCAATTTCAGTCATTTTGACTCCAGGATGGAGCCACCCTTATGGAAACACGAGCAAAGGTGACTCCGTGGTTCCATGGTTTCCATTCCCAACCTCTTCTCCACTGGTGCCTATGTGTTCTTCCTGGGGGAGCAAAAGGCTGCACTGCTCTTCCCGGCCAAACAGTTCCAAAAACGCTCCAGAAACTCACTGAGAAGATCCATGTCCCCAGTCACCCCACTGGATAGAAATCTAGAGCCAAAAGCAGACAAACATATTCCTTGGAAGTTTCCATATCCATTTCCAGAGCTCAGTTTAAGAGCCTATTTATTGTTACTACTTTGTCCTCTAAAATAGACTATAATTTTTGACACTGAAGCTTGGATCTACAAGATCTCATCACTTGAAAAAAAGAAATTTATTTAGGAATCAGTGATATAAAAGAAGGGACCCAAAAGGCAGATCACCCTTACCCTCAGATTTACCATATCAGGAGAAAAACTTTGGATGTGATCATTCAAATACAGCTTTTGGTTCTTGATTATAATTTGTACCTGTGGTATATTCAGTTTTCTCAGCATTATAAACTACTGCAAAATGACTGACTGTTGTTAGCTGTGCACAAAACAGGTATGGACTGCAGGTCACTTCTGACTTCTCTTATTATTTTATTCTGGCATCTCCTAGAAGTGCAGAAAAAAAATTAAGAGCCTTCCAGAAATGCCAGAAATTGTCTGTGTAAGAGGCAGCCCCCAGATGTGAGACAACACACCTATGGACAGCAGGCAACACCGGAGACAGGCAATGCTCACAAGCCTGCTCTGCACTTCAGGGCCTTTTTTTGTGTTGCTGGGTGGTTGGGTCAAACATTTTGGTTGAATGGCAGCCTTAGTTTCTTCAAGCACAAATACAGCTCTTGTGCCTGTTCTTACTAGAATTCATACCTATTTGCACTCTACTGTTCCATAAACAAGACAAAAATCAAGTTGTTAGGGTCAGAGACCTGCTCCAGCCCAACATATCCTTCTCTCTCTGGTAACCCCATTTTCATAAATTTCCTTAGAGCTCCCAATCTCTGGAACATCTGCCCACAAGCCAGTGCAAACCAGGGGTTTAGTCCTCCTAACTCACCTCAGTCTCTTTTCCCCTTTCAGTATAGGAACCTGGCAAGTGGAAAAGCTCTGCTAGACACTGTGGGATTCCTACAGAAAAGACAGCTCCTGCTACCAGAGCATTTTGGATCTGCATGTATGTAAATAGTCTGTTAATAGAGAGCAACAGATGGCTCTTAACTCTGCAACAGAATAAATATAGCAAGTTCTAGTTGATCTGATCCGAGGTGGTTGATGAAGCCATTTGTTTACAAGTGTATTTTTTAAATAAGATCATCTGCAGTGCCCAGAGCATTGTCTGGGTGCTCTTTTATTACAGTTTGTAAAACTCCAAATAAAAACAGGAGGCGAGCCCATCGTTCTTTGGAGCTTTGCCTGTGCAGCAGTAGGGTTCTGGGCACATCACTAAGCACTCAAAATAAAGCAGAAAAAGAATGAAAACAGCAGATTTTCACAGCTATGAATTTGCACTCGTGCCCATCCCCACACAAAGATGACACAGCTTGCACAGGTTTTTTACTACTGCTATTCACACAGCTGAGGTTAAAGTAACAAGTAGGAAGCGGTGAGGATGCACTGGAGATGTGCACTTTGGAGTAGCCTTACCCTGTTACACCCACTTTTCTCCAGCACACGTCAAATAATGTCACAGTTCTATATGTGCTGGCAAGCCCAATGCTCTTCTTTATTTCTCTCAGCCAACAGGATCATACATTTGTAACAGAACGTTTTAAAAGAGGTGGGAGAGCATCAGTCAATGTAAAAACTTCTTCCTCACAGCAATCCAAAGCCACGTGGAATTTATTTACAGTTCTGGCCTGAGAATTCCTCCCTCATTTCTCCCATCACTTGCTGTGTTTGTGAGAGCCACGTGGGAGCAGAGCCTCCCGCCTGGTCCTGCTGTGCTGGCCCTGTGTGCACACACAGAGCCACGGCTGCCACTGAGAGCTGTCACCACCACACACTCAGACACCTCCCCAGGGCACAGGACAACTATTTCACTTCTAGCAGAGGCAGCCGGAGCAGACACAGAGCAGCTTGTGAACCCCCCAATACAAATATGATAAACACAACACCCACAGCAGTGGGTGGAGCCGGAGGATGAGGAACTCGTCTGGACTGCACTGGCATTTAGATATCGGTGTATGTGCTTCTCAGAAGATTAAAACAGAGATGAAATACAACCATAGCATAGGCAGGCTTGCAAAAACAGTCCTCCTTCCCTACCATGTGCAACCTTTTAATCAAAACAGGAGCAGATCCGCGCAGACACACAACTCACAAGCTTTGGTGCTGCAGCTCCTGCGTGGAGCTCGCTTTGTGGACGGGACTTTGTGAAAACCAATGAAGGCACCAACTCACTGCAGCTGGAGGGGACACAGTCACAGCAGCCTCAGACTGACAAGCTCAGCTCATCCCTTTTTCTGGCGTCTTGAGCAGGTTTGGCCACACAGCTCTGCTCCCTCCCTCAGTGGCACCACGGGCAGGCCAAAGCTCCTTCTCAGCCTCTGTACAGAACATTCCAGGCTTATCCAGACCCTTCTTTCCGTGCCTGCTTGGGTGAGGGCAGGACAGGAAGAGAGTGCATCAGCCAGGTGTCTGACTTGCTTTTAGTCTGATTTCACATAGGAGACAGGTAGGGAATAGCTGGGGTGCACATGTGAGCTCCCCTTGCTGCCTCAACATCATTTGATTCCACTGACAAAGCTAAAGTAACTCAGAGAGAGAAACAAAGTGCAGTCTCACACTTTAAAAGGCATTAAAAAATCGACAGGGAGAGGGACATCTGGTAAATGTTCAATCACAAGAGAGCATCAGTTCTCACAGTGAAAGATCTTTCACTTTCTCCAACACTAAAGCTCATCAGCTACAGGACCCCTGTAAAAGCCAAGCTTTAAGTGGCATGGAGATACCAGTATTTAAAAAAAGAAATGGAAGTTTCTATCTGGCTCCAGTATTGATTTATAGGAAAACACATGCAAATGGAAACAGGAAAACACTGAGCCTTTTTGCCATACCCTCTGAAAAAAAAAAAAATAGTAAAGATATTTATTCTCTTCTTAGAACAGTGAAAATTTGATTAAGTTTAAGAGGAGGAAATATTGATTCCCCTAGAGTTAAGCTAGAGGCAGTGCAGGAGAGCCCAGCATGGACTCAAGCCCATTCCAGGTGTCCTGACCTTCGTGCTGCAAACTCACTCTTGTCCCTCACTGGCTTTAAAGAATGTCCAGAACCATGGCTTGGCCTCTGTCCCAGCGGCTGCTCTCCCCTGAGCCCAGGTTCGAGAAGACTGTCCTTCAGAGGAGAGGACACACCTCAGAGCCATCTGTGCCCCGTTCCAGCCTGGCCCTTTCCCGTGGCTGCGCCCCGTGCTCTGCTCCTCGGTGTCCTTGGCGCGGTGACATTGGCAGCTGCATTTCAGACGCCACCGGGGACGGGTGTCCTCTTGCAGCCAGACAAATTGGAGGTGGCATGTGGAGAATGATTGACACCACATGTAAGCTCTTATTCTGTCAAAGCCTCACAACGTTGTTAGTTGTCAAACCCAACCGCCCTGCCATTGCTTTGCCACAATCCTACACGATGCCCCATGTCTACCAGGCTTTTCATCTGCCTGCAACATTCTCAAGTTCCTTTCTCAGGGTTGTACATATACCTTCTGCATAGCCTGCAGTCATGCAGTCTTACGAAAGTTCATTTGCTCCAGAGAGGATGCCGCAAAAAAAAATATTTTTGCTTGTCCGGTTTATAAGAGAGGAATCTCTCTTAAATTGAAGGCTTTTAAAAATAAATTTTAAAAAATTCTAAAACTTGCTCACGCACTACCAAACTCTGTGTTTAATGGGCAGGACTGGGGGGGAAATAAAAACCATTTTAAAAGGAGATTTTAAATTCTCCCTTTGCAGCATTCAGCAAATGCACCTCAAAGTTTAACTTGTACAAGAACTGCCAGACCAGTTCAGCTGCTGATCAAAACAGTCCTGGATCCCTCCACCCACACAACCCAGCCCTGGCTGCACTCAGAAAGACACCTTGCACTACTGCCATGCACCCAATTCACTGCTGAACGGCTACATCTTTGTATTCCAGGTTGTCATAAAATGACACAAACAAAAAAATCAACCAAGACAGAAGTATTGGAAGATCTTGTCAAAAAGCACTTTCCTTCCCATTCAGTTTTGCACCGTGTCATTACAGTTTCAAGCCAGGGAGTTTTTAAATATTCAGAGATTTTTCTAAATCAATGAAAATAGGAAATGTGGCTCTTACTTCAGATCTAAGACTCTGTTCAGGCATTAAAATGCTGAACAACTCAAAAAAGACCTGTAGCCCTACTGGAAAAATCAATATGCCAGCTGCAGAAGGAAAAGAGCCAATATACTTCAATGGAGATCATTTGTTCATTACTCAATCTGCATTTTTACAGTTCCCCTCATGCCCTGCTGGGATGCACCTCCCTGTCCTCACTGAGGGTTCACTTCCAAGGGTTTGATAGGTGTTGAATTTCTAAGCATTTTTCCAGCCATCATGTCACACTACAGAGCAAACCTTCCTCCAGACAAACAAGAAAGATCTTTTTCTACCAAAATAAATTAAATGATGGGCCTTAAATGCTGTGCACGTGAAAGCTCAGTGCTCTACACTTATTTAGACTCATGGTAACCAAACCAATTTGATTTTAACTCTTAATATTTTTTTGGTTATGGTTCATTTTATATAAAGGGAGATCGAGAGAAAATAAATCCAAGAACTCCAACTCCCCTTCTCTTTTGTGTAATTTTCTATTTGTTACTAAATTATCCACTTCAAGAAAATCCATCTCCTTTAAGACTTCTGCAACCACTTTTACTCCCAGATGTCATAGGAAGCTGCAAATTCTCTGAATTTTGACCAGGAGAAGGAAAAATAAAAATCAAGGCAACATAATGATGATCAGACCCCATTTCAGCTCCCTGCAAGGGTCAATGGAAAAATTCCAAGTTAGGAAGAATCAGCTGAATCCTCAATTTGTCCTCAGGTCTGCAAAGTTGAAAGAAACACATTTTATACCTCATATGCCGTTTGCTCATGGGGTTTTTTTCCTCCAAAATTTGGTTTAAGCTGGGGTGAAAGATGGAGAACAGGAAAGTCATCAACAATGGGCATCACGGATGAAGCTTTCTCCAGTGGGACCAGAATGCTTGCCCAGCAGGCTGTCCCTCCACGGTGACTCCTGTGTGACAGCACGCAGTGACCCGTGCCTGTTCCCTGCTTGCTGCACTGCAAGTGTTGTGCAAACTCCAGGGGTGTCTCCACGCACGGATTAGGAGCAGGATTGCACAAGTTTGAAGTGCTCAGTGCGGGAGAACTCCTCGGGATGCAGGACGGGCTGGATGTGGTCCTGCCTCGCCAGGATGAGCCGAAGGGTGATGGATGCAGTGATACCACGGGCATTTCCCCACACCCCCCTCATCCCGCACCCCGCTCCCTCCCAGGGCTGCCGAGGAAAACAATCCCAGCCGGGACCCCACGCTTTGGGGGCTGGAGGAGCGTGTTTTGGCTGATGGAGCAATTCCTGCAGAATCACAGGGCATTTAACAGATAATATTTCAAAGCTGAGCAGCGTTCTCTGCCTTTTGGGAAGTCAATCACTTGGGACAGCTTAGCACAGTGCTACTCACTGGCAAACCAGCTCAGGGGCACAAACAGTTCAAGCAGTCCATGGTTTTCCTTGCAGGAAGACCAGGCTGGACTTCTGCTGGGACCAGTTAAATCACCTGCATCCCTGCCTGGTACCACTCAAGGTACAGCCAGAACTGGGGGTTCCCTTTCCCTGGGCCACCAAAACACTCTGTTGCAAAGATTCACATACACTTTTCTTTTTAAATTGTAGTAATTCTTTTAAAAGGGATCAGAAAACCAAAAATAACTAAGTGAATGAAAAAGTCTTATCATTAGCAAAGGATTTAATTAGAAAAACACCTACAAGTTAGGGCAGGAACTGCACCTTGCTTTGTGTTTGGAACGCAGCTTCTGCCTCCTCAGCCTTACCACAGTGCAAATATTCAGCTATTTTTTTGAAAGAGGGGGAAAAAATATGTTCTCTGCTTGCTTAATTGGTACTCCTGAAGGTTGGAGATGCTTGAATTAACACATTCTTGAATTTTAAAAAGCTTCAGTGAGGAAATTCAGCCCACCACCACTTGATTACAGTTATTTTGTCCCCATGGGACCTCACTGCTCAGTGCTTGTGGAACAGGAATCCTCTCCATACCTGGAAACACAGCAAATAAACCATTGGCAAAACAGACTTCTACAGATTTGTCTTTACTACACCTTGATAAGATGAGCTGCTTTTTGGACCTACTGGGGGTGGGGTTTTTTCCTGCTGTTATTCTGGGGTCTTTTCCTATTGTGGTTGGAATACAAATTAAAACCCTGAAATTTTCAAGGATTAGCTACATCTGGGTGCTCTGTTGAAAACACCCAAACCCTGCTTCACTCACAAGAGCAGTCAGTATTTTCATGGCATGTCAGATATCCAATGAGTCATTCCCTAGGCTTCACTCAGAGCCGTGGCCACACAATAATTCCCAAATGAGAAGCCAAGACCTCAAGTGAGACAAACCAGGTATCACAAATCAGTTTTCATGGTTTTTACCATCCCTGTTGGTGTTGTACAGGTGATGCATTTAAACATCTCTGCACAAGTGAGGCTGAAGAGAAAGGACAGTGGGAAGAGTTATTCCCATCAACAGCTCCAGGCATCAAACTTCAGGCACACCCCAGCAGCAGTGGCTCCCCAGAAATGCAATTTTAGCACTGAACCAAGACCCCAGTGGGACAGGACAGGAATAGCCCCTCCTGCAAGCAAAATGCTCCAGATTACCCTGCTTGTGTGAGGCAGGGCAGGAAACCAAATCCCAATTTCCCCACACTCCCAATTAGCACCTTCCATGGGCCTTCCCTCACCAGGCTGTTTGCAGAGAATGTTTGCTGAGCAGGGATGGCTTTCAAAATCTGCAGTGTTTTATTCCCTCTGTCCCTGTCCAGTAGCAACTTTGTCCTGAACTAAAACAAAAACTTGCTGCAGGATTTGTTGGAGCAGAAAAATAATCCTCTTTTCTCCTTCAACAAGGATCAGGAGAGATACCACAAGTTCTCTTTCTGCTTTCCATTGGAACTGCTTTTTTAGGACCAAACCAACAGGCATTTTTTCTACTGTAACTGAAAGATGTAAGCATCTTTCCTTCAGTTTTAGGAGAAGAAAATGGTGATAATTTCATGCTTCTAAACACAAAACAAACCCAAGGAGAATTACAGGAGGTGCAGTGATGTATGTACTGTGATGTACTAGATCAGTCGAACTTAGAAATACCTAAATCCTTTTTCTTAGTATTTTCAGAAAAATATTCTTTCAGAAAAATATGCAAAAGTGCATATTTCCAGGAAAATATACAGTCCCTTGCAGTGCCTGTGTGAGGCTGAAATGTGTTCAGTCCTTCCTTTCCTCTCCCCACAGGATCAAAGCCATGGGATGCTGAACACGGAGACTCCATCAGAGCAGTGCAGGTGGAATCAGGCTCCCCCTGAGTTTATCCATTCTCTCTGCTCTCACGAGCAAGCACCACTGATAAATCTTTCCCTGCTATCTGCATTTTCCCCAGATCCTGGCAGGTGAGCTACAGAAAAGAGCACCTGCAAGGAAGGAAAATCCTAAACAGCTCCTGTGCCAGGCCAGGATCTCTCTCCTGGCCCGTTGGATAGCTTCAGGTTAAATTGCCAGCCAAACACAACAAAGTAAACCTCTATTTTTTTCCACTATGCTGCCCTCCATTTGGGGGAATTTTAACAATTTGCTGGTAAATCCAACTCTGAAGAGTTGTAGTGATGACTAATCACCAACAGACATGTAGTCACAGCTGCTCAGATATTTATTTCTTGTCTAAACCCAACTCTGAATACTTAAGCACCTTAATAGAAGTAGAATAATAAATACAGTCCAAATATAGGCAGCAATCCAACAGAGCCATCACAGCTCTCTTAAATCCCCCATCTTTCAACAGTGCTCACTGGAATGGCTCTCACTATTGTATAACAAGAATGTAACAGAAAAGCAGGGTAGGAAGGACTGGCATAGTTGCCATATTTACTGCTTTCACCTACTTTGTTTTTTGTTTTTTTTTTAAACCCAGCACACTCAGGTTTGTCACAGATTTTTTCCCCATGCACAGCAATAACCTCCCTCTGCTCTAAGACTGGAGCAGAGATAAATCAAACCTGTCCTGCTGGGCAGCCAGGGGAAGGGAAACTTTACTGGTGAGCCCAGCTTTGGTTTTTTTCTCACCTTGAAGGGGAGGAGAATCCCATGGTTTGCCTGACTCTGGTTAGGACAGACTTTTTCCAGGTGAGACAGAGCCCAGCCAAAGTGCTCCCTGTGAGAGAAAAGTCTTGGAGCCAAGCACTCACCCAGGGAACAGCCGGTATGGGCTCCTGAGCTTCCTATTCCCAAGGAATTACAACCGGGTAAGAAAAAAATATATCAAATATATATATTTGCTGCTAAAAAGCAGCTTTGGTTTAGTTGGTAGAATGACTGCTTCATTAATGACAACCCCAAGCATCAAAAGTAAATCTTGAGTGCACATTCTGAGAACCCATGAGTCACCCATAGGGAAAGGAAAACAAAGAGGATCTATTTTTAAGCTATTTTTAAGTTTCTTAGAGGCTTTTCCCGTATAGTTAGTTTGAATTTTTCCTCCAATTACATTTGTAATCTTTTGAATTAAATTTTTTAGATAATCAGGTGATTACAGCTTTTCAAAGATTAAAATCTCCAAAATATTGATCTCCCAGTAAAAACCAAACTCAATAGCCTGTCAACTCGTTTATCTCATATGGCACCAATATTTTTTTGCTTATGTTGAACTTGCAAAGAAAGAACTCAACAGAAACTTTTTTTTTTTCCTCAATAACAACATAGAAGTAGCAATTCAAGTATCAGTGCTTTGAGTTTTTCTTCACAAGGGTTCTTATAATGTAGAGCAGCACTTCAAGAAGATTTGAAAACTTTGGGGGAAAATTAAAAAAGGCTTGTACATACCAGAATACACAGAGAGACATTTAGATTTCATTTACAAGTTAGGTATGAACTGCTAATCTGTCTTTTAGGGTTTTCTCCCTCTTCAATTAACTTTAATAGACAAAACTCTTCATTCTTGACCTGGCCTCTGTCATAAAGGTTGGTCTTTTCACTCAGGCACACAGTGAAGGTAAATCCTGCTCTTGCAGTCCATCAAATGAGTTTCTGTCTCCCCTAACCTGTAATTGAGGTTGTAACAGATGGCTTTGCATTTTGCAAGACCAAAGGTTGTGCAACAGCAGCAGCTTTATTTAAAGGGACAGATTTGTCAGGGCACAGAGGAAGGTAGGAGTTTGTGGAAGATAAAAAGGAGTTCCTCGCTTTGAAGGAAGACTCAGAGGAACAGCATTAAAAGCTCGTCTGCCTGTGCCCTCTCCATCCTTATTAGTGGAAATCACCAAACATCCAGGCATCCCTGTGGGATTAAGGACTTCCACCTTCTACTGTAGGATTGTCAACACCTCTGCTGCCAAGGCTTTGCTGCACCGAGGTCGGGCAGAAAGGCTGCACAACCCCTGCAGGTGAGGCTGCTCTGATACTCTCAGAGCTCGGCCGGGAGAAGCAACATTTTGTGGGTGATGCTCCTGCCTTGTGATGCAGATTCTTCCTGCAGTACCACCAAAGCAGGAGCAGAATATTTGGAGGCAAAGCATCAGGAGGGCTCAGCAGGAGCTCCAGAAAGCACCACTAGTCTGGTACAACACACAGGCTGTGGGTCACAGAGCTCCTTCAAATCAATGACAACCCTGGCGCTTTCCAGAGGGATCTCAGCTGTCAGCAGGCTCGAGCCCAGCTTCATTGGGATCACACCCAGCAATTTGTCTGGGGACAGCTTCCTGAACCGGGTACTTGCCAAGGTTCTGTTTGTTTGGTAACCGGGATGGGGAAGAGTCCCAATGGCCCTGGGAGAGGTTATTTCAGTGCTGCACCTGGGCACATCTCAGAGCAGCTCCTCTCTGGCTCACCCAGAGGGTTTCTCCTGTTTTAGAGATCCCTCCTTTTAAGCCTGTTAAGTGAGTCCAGCCCCCCAGGCAGAAGGGTGGGACCTTCCAACTTTCTGGCTTGCCATGGTCTGTTTATCAGATCTAATGAAGACATTTATGGGCTGATGGTCTGACAGATGCTCAATTTTCTGACTGGATGAGGAAGTCAAACTGTTATATAAGAAGCCAATAAGTACCCTTCATTCCTAAAGCAATAAAACACTGCTGCATTTCCAAGTTAATTGGCACAACCAAGCCAGTTTGCTGTGAGTGTATTTAATCAAATTTAATCTTCAGTTAGGGGCTTCTGTAGCACTCTGCACTGTACTATCTGAGCATCTAGAACAGCAATGATTGCTGTTACAATGCACTGTTTTCTGCAGCTCTAACCAGGATCAAAACACATTGCTAACCCAGCGAAACAGTCCTGGAGACATTCACACCTTTCACCGTTTGCATGGGCGGTGGGGGTTGACACAGGTTTGCCCACAAGTTAAAGTTCAGAAGGTTGTTCCTCTCTTTTACCCAGAACATTTGGATATTCTTAAAAATTCTGAAAAGAGTTAAAGATTTTCCCTGTTAAAAAAAAAAAAAAAATCCATCCTCTAATAAGGTTTTTCTCAGCACTGGTAGTCCTGGATGTTTACTAGAGGCACCACTTTGCCATCCAGCACACATTACATTCAGGAGTGTTTTGTGCTAAAGCACCAAGGCTTGATGGGGCACGTTTTATGTGTTCATTACAGGGAGCCTCTGGAGCACTGCAAGCCGTGAGGCCAAAGGCTACGTCCCATTGGCTGCCTGAGTCATTTATTAATGGCCCCACTAAACATTCCCTCGAGCTTTCAATTGCAGTTATCCAGTTTACTTTCAAAATTTTGTTTTTTTGTTTTCCTTTTGACTTAGGCTTCCATAGCTCACGAGTTTCCTTAGGGATTCACAGCACACAGGGGTGGCATCTGAAAAGCCCAGGCCCTTGGTGTGGAGGTGTCACAGCTCCAGTTTGGGGCTGGAGTCTCTTGCCTTTGGTCCCCAGGGACACCAGCCCGTTCAAACACAGGGTGTGGGCCAGGCCAGGGAGAGCTTGGCCACTTTCCTCCTTCCAGAGCTCCAAAATCCCTCCCCTCAAAGGCCAAGGAGCCTCTTTTCCTCACGCTTAGCATCAGCATTCACACACAGCAGGAATAAAGCATTATTATTATTATTATTATCTGCTTTAAGTGAGCGTATAGGAAATGCAGTTCAGGACTAATTCACTTCCTTGCTGCCATGGTGCTGTGAGATGCACAGAAACAAGGCCACACGAACTCCACGTCAACCTTCAAGAGCCACTTTCCCCTCCAGAAGGTTTCCATCCTCTCTGCCACTGGATTAATTGCATTCAGCAGACAGAATTAAAAGCAGCACGGAGCTCGGTGCTACCTCAGGAGACAAACACAACTACTTGGAAGTGACAGAATAAAGAGAAAACTCAGACCCCTAAATCACTCCCCCATCATTTACCCTGTTGCTGCTGCATTAGGAAATGTCAGGCTGCATCTTTAAGAGTAGACCTGTCTGTGCAGCAAGAGCACAGAAAGCTGGCAGTTGAGAGAGCAGAACGGATGACAGTTTTTGGCAGCAGTTTCAGCTGTCTTGTTGGGTTTTTCAGATTAATCAGCCCCTTTGGAACACTGAACAGATCATCAGGACAATCCCTCAATCC
This sequence comes from Atrichornis clamosus, assembly GCA_013400975.1. NCBI lineage: Eukaryota > Metazoa > Chordata > Aves > Passeriformes > Menuridae > Atrichornis > Atrichornis clamosus. The sequence continues at coordinate 237,688 of WBMZ01013065.1, forward strand.
AAGATCTTTTGCAGTGGGGGGAAAAAAAAAAAAAGTCATAAACTGGGACAGCAGCATAACAGAGGCAGCATTCTGCAAGGGACTCTTGGCTCTGAGAAAGGTCCTTATCAAGACAGTGTCTAAAGCCACTGGCATTTCTGCACCATCACCCTCTGCTTGTGCTCACACATGGTGTGGGTTTTTCCAATGTGATTTTTCAGGAAGTCATGGACTGAAAAAAAGCTTCTCTCCGTGCTCCCCCATCCTCACCATTTCAAGCTTTGTTAAATGCATCTTGTTCCTGCCAGATGCCAAAAATATCTATCATTTCCTTTCAAGGAAAAACCTTCCTTCCACAATATCTAAGACGGTGTGCATATGCTTAACACATTTTATTTGAAACATTCCGTTTCAATTGGAGACAAATAATTAAGGACTTTGTATTCCCTTTAAAATTCATCTGCAATAATAAATTTCCAGAATCTTACTTTTCTGAATTCAAGACACTAACCTCCCCGCCAAAAAAAAAAAAGAAAAAAAAAAATGAACAAAAACAGAAAAAAAAGCCCCAGTTGGTGATCAAAGTTACTTTCCATACTTCAAATTTTTACTTCTTCAGCTCTTCTCTCCTCAAAATGCATCTGCATTTCAGAGAGCCTTAGTCCTGCTCCACACCTGTGCAAGCAGTCCTTTGCACTGGACCAGTATCCACCACAGGAGGGGATGCCTGCTCTAACCTGGATGCAGAACAAGGTCTGCATTTTTTGGATCAGAAAAAAGTATTTTCAATTCATAATCACATAAGCTATTTATTAGACCATACAACCAATGTTTTCTTATCGCCTTTGCTGGCAGGAATAGAATTCTGCAGTGTAAGAGCAGCAGAGTTTATTATATCAGTTTAACCTCTTGATAATCTGATATAGCTCTTTATAGCGCCTCGCAGTGTTGGCCCTCAGTATTTGAAATTGAGGGGAAAAAAGAAAAAAAAAAAAACAAGGCAATTTTGAAGAGTTTCACCTTTGCTCCATTACACAACAAACAATTAACTGTTATGCAAGTTTCTGCTCACCATGAAGTGTGCTCTGCTTTGAGCTTCCAAAGGTAGCGAGCTCGGGGGAGCAAAGACTGAAATTAGATTCATACATTGTGCTCTTGACCTAAAGGCAGAGCTCCCTGTGCTGATCTCCACGGCTTTCAAGAGGGATTTGGGATCACCTGTGAAGCGGCCGCACGTCAGGAGGTAACGCTGCACGTCACCCCTGCGTCTCTCTGGGGCTTTCAGCTGCACACCTCACCCACCAAGCACGGAGCGGGGGCAGCCAGGCCTGAGCCAGGACACCTCCAGCAGCCTCTGCCCGTGCCCTGGCCCTGCCACACCTGCCCACCGCGGCGCTGGGACAAGAGAAAGGCGCCCAGAGCAAATCCCAGCGGCTCTCAAACCACGCTGGAATGAACCTGTAGAGCTCATTATCCCCAAAACCAGATCAGCCCTGAACACCACTGTGTGTTTGAGCTCTCTCACTGGAACAAAGGGGTTCTTTCCAGCAGGAATGGGCACAACTGATGAACCAGCACTACCAAACTTCCTCGTGCTCCACTGGGCTCCGGTGGTGTGGCTGTAACTTCACTGCTCCCACCAACTCCCTGCAGCCCCAGCCCTGCCCAGCAGCTCCTACCCTGGCACAGCTCTGCCATCCCCGTCTCATTCATCCCTGAGCTTGGCCTGCGAGCAGCTCCCTGCCAGCCCAGGGGGGCTCAGCTCCTGCTTTTGCCCCCCGATCTTTTACTGGCAGTGCCCAGTCACCCACCTGGAGTTGGTGAGGAGCCGTGGCCAGGGAGGGGAAGGTGCTTCAAACAGGACATGCCAGGGTTGCAAAACACATAACCAGGGAGATGTTCTTATCACAAGCAGTTTTTACAGCCATAGCCCTGAGAAATCCCATCAGAGAAGAAGAGATGACTCAAGTCTCGTACAGACACTTTACACATCCAGACATTCTTGCATATGAGAATTTACTGCATATAAAAAATGACCTCTGACTTTTTGTGCCTCTCCTCTACACTGTCATAAACAAGAATATCATTTCAAGAGATGCTGTCAGCTTATATTTAGCCTAGTTTTTTTTATTTTGTTTAAAAATAAAAGCCTTCTGTAAAGCGTAAGATGAACAGAATTGAAAAAACAATTCTTTAAAATAAAACAAAAAATTGTGCTGTTGCCTTTCAAACCCTTACCCTGTAGCACTGAAAACTTGGAATTGTCCACAAATGAATATGAGACTGACATGATATTTATTATCCAAGCTTAAAATAGCACAGAACAAACAGAATACAAATCATGGCAAGTAAAAATTAATTTAAAAATTCAATTTAATAATCTAACAGTTCAGGGGCAATATGTGGTTTATATTGGCAGTGGCCTTTTAATCTTGCAAATCATATAATTAAAAAAACTTAATTAGTAAAAGCAGTGTTTGAATATTAGAGCTGTGAAAATATCTCAGAAAAAATGGCAAGTATTGGCTTGAACTTTTTGTAAGCCTCAGTTCTGCGTCTGCATGCATTTCTATGAATATAAATAAAAGGCGGGCATAAAGAAGTGGCAGAAGTATTCAGGAAATTGTGAAGTTAGAATGTTCACAAAAACCAAAATTGCAACTGCTTGCACAAGGGCCCGAGGCACAGCCCAGCAATGAGGAGCAGCAGCGCAGCCTGTCCTGCTTTTCCATGAGATCTCCCATCACAGCCAGGCCAACAACGAGAAGGGACAATTCCTAGAGCAAGCACAGACCTCCTCCCTCCCCACCAACCCTCTCAAAAAGCCTGCAGACTACTCAGCCAGGAGGAGAAACTAAATAAAATAAAGACAGCTGCCTGATCAGGAAAAAAAGTTGCACACAAGTCTGTTTGGAGAGAGCCCCAGAGCTTGTTTCGTGCGTCCAAAGGAGAACAATGAAAGGGGAAAATAAAAAAAGGCTTCTGCAATTTTCAGTCTTAGAAACCCAAGCTAACTTCAGACCACGGGTCAAAAGGCACCAACGTGTCTCCCTCTCCAGAGGGATGTGCAGGATTCTCAGCAGCTGCAAGTCCTTGGATCTGTGACATTTTTCTCCAGCCCAGCCAGCTTTTTAAAGTACAAAAACCATTAAACTCACATTTCCTTTCTCAGCCAGGTAGTCAGAGGGAATCTATACAACACGGAAGCTCCAAGACTTTGTGCATGCAAATGATACAGGCACTGAAATAAGGACATCCACAGGCAATATTCCCACTATCCCTGCAGCTTTAGGCAAAAGAGGGAAAAAAAACCCCAAACAAAACAGGAATTCTGTTAAGTGCCAAAATATTCTCCTCTGTAAAATCCCAGGGAGGCATATCTCTACATCAGAAAACCAGAAGTCTGATTCAATTACTACTGGACCACTAATATTACAGAATAGTTACAGTTTGCAGCAAACCATCTTACACAGACAAAGGCCTTGACTATATTTAAAGTTTCTTTTGCAATATTTGCTCAAGAGAGTTTTTATTGTTGCTGTTCTGCTTTGGGACATGGACTGCATTTTTCTACAGAGATGATTTATCATTGCCTTCAAAAAATAAAGAATCTTACATTCTTAAATTGATCAGATTGCTTTGTTTCTGGGGGACAATCCAGTGATTTTTATTTGCTTTATGAACAATTCCCTGTATAAAAACAAAGTTAGGAACCCAAAGCAGATTCAGATTTTCCCCTGGACCTTTGAGGGTTTCAAGTCTCTCTTCTGCCCTCGGAGCTGTGCTTTATTTAATTTGCACAGAATAAGGGCCCTCAAAACCCACACGTAATCCAGGGCTTCACCCTGCATCCATCCTTCCCCAGCCAAGTCCTTTTTATTCAGCGCCTTTGGAAGGAAACCAACAACAACTACAATAAACTGTGGAGGTTTTAAGTAAAAATAATTTTGTTCTTGTAAAACAAAGGTATTCCAAGTAAAGGTAGCAGTGACAGAGTTGTGCTGCAAGTCACACCTCTGAGTTTTTTGTGGTAACAGAAATCGGGAGTGACTGCTAGCTAATGTTAAATATATGTGGGGTTTTGTGGTCTCTAACAGTAGTGGGATATTCGTGTATTGATTATTCTCAGCACAGAAAAAGCCTCAACTTTGCCCTCACTCAGCCCCAATGTCCCCTGACGTGCCAGAGCTTTCCTATGCATCTTAAAACCCTCCTGCACAAGGAGCTGTTCTGTTTATCAAACCTGCCTTATCAACAAGCTCATTTTTTTCCGCTCATTATCAGCACAGTGCCTGGCAGTTGACGTCCGGCCTGAAATAATGCCATATTAAAGGTTTTAATCTCCTGTAATTGGGAAAGGTTTCCAAAGAAAGCAGAGGTGCACGAGGAGCACCTCCCCATCCTGGCTGGGCAGTACCCAAGCAGATGTCACCAAGTTAATCCCTGAGCCCTCGTTCCACAGTTGGGAAGCAGGAGGAAGTTTCTGCTCCTCCAGCAGCCCCTGCTCTGTGTGTGCAGACATCTGTGCCAGGAACACATCCTGGTCATTTAACCTTTTTCTCTCCAAGAGCACCACATTTAACAAAGCAAAACAAAAGAGGTCCTGGTGGCTTTCAGCCTTCGCACGTGTGCAAAATGTCCCGATATTGGCTGAAGGATCAATGCCAGATATGCACAAATCCACAAAAATTTAATTGTGGATTTTATCCGCTCAGCTGCAAAACTATCAGCACGCCTGGGAATATAAAACTAAACAGAAACAAAGATCTGGACCTTATTTATACCTGCCAGAGGACTTGAGAAAGGAGGTTGACCAACCAAGAAAATTAACATTTGTTTCTGACAGGGATCTATGCAAAGCAACAGGGTTTTAATTTAGGGCTCTTTTCATCAGAATGATAACAGCTGTCATCTACTGTGCGAGCACAGTAATTACTGAATCTCCTGTGTGGAAAATGAATACCCCATGTTTCATTTACACAATAATATCTCAATCTGCAGTGCCAGAGACAGCCAGCGACATTCCCACGGAACGGCCGACACATATCCCACCTCTAAACTCCTGCAATTTTACAGCCAGTTCCCCCCAAAAACTCAACAGTTTTTAAGTTCTTTCCAAGAAAGGCCAAAAGAGTCTGTGGTAGTGTTTATGACCCTAAAGCTTCAAAATTCAGAAAGCTTGATTTAATCCTATTCTTTCACTAGTTAGTTGAAATAAATAAAGCTTTATGAAGTAACTTGAATATCCTTCTCACGTACAATTTTAACCTCTTATTTCTAGACTTATCTGCCACAGAGATTTTTGTTCCATTCACCATTACCACACCAGCACAAGAAAATAAATAAGAAGCCACTCTCAAGATTCAGACATCTACTTTTGTTTTAAACAGAAACATTTGAATATGTTTATCAGTTAAATTCTGACCTGAAAAGAGAGCTTAGTTTTAGATCTAATTTCTCCAAAATTGAGGAATATTTTTTAAAATCTTTTTTTAAAAAAGTCTCTTCTGATCCAGTTTCTTAATAGAAGCAAATTTGGATTTTGAAAGCTAAACAACCTGATGAGAGAATGCAATTCTTTTGCTTACTAATGGAACAGTCTAACTAGAGTCATTACGAGAATGAAACTAATTAAAAAAAGTGTTTCCATCAAAACATTTGTAATTGCACAGTAGAGATCAGTTTAAAAGTATATGTTTCCTGATCATTAAAACAAGTGAAATTATATGTTTTGCAGAACTGCTTGTACCAGCCTGGGCTCTATTATGAGGCAGGGGGCCAAGAATTAAGCGCTTCCAATCGTCCAAAAAAAATACCAGTAATTCCTGTATAACCTCACACCTTGGAGAGCAAAACCGTCTCAGTGCATTGTGTTGTCTTTGCATCAATTGAAGAGGATGTGGAAAGTAACTTTGGATTAGATAAAGCACTTGGAAACCTCTTTCAATCAATCATTTCCCCCTTTCTAGCCATGCCCTGGAGATGTTTTGCCAACGACTGGTTTGCATTCAGAGGAGTTAAGCACGTCTGTCTTTTGCATCCCCTGCCAGGCAGCAGCACCTTGGTCTGGGAGAGGTGCCCGTCCCTCCAAAACCTCACACAGCTCCTTCCCTGCTCCAAAGTCACGGAGCAGCTCCGGGTTTGAGAGTCCGATTTTCCGTCAGAGCAAAAGCAGCGAGGTGGGAGCCTGAATGATCTTGTTTCGATAAAACGTAATGAGTTCTGTGTTAGGCAGCAAAAAACCCAGAAGTACCCAATTTATGTAAATATTTTAAGGCATGTGCTTAAGTCCTATCAATTCCAAAGCCCTTTCAGCCAGTTCTTGATTAAAAAAATAAAAAAAAAAAAGCAACCCAAACAGCTTGAGAGTTTGCAAAGGAGCAAAGGAATCGAGGCATTCATATCCTTCAGAAATCAAATGAGACTTTGGATGTACAGAATAAAGAGCTTCTGTGAACAACAGCCAAAAGTCAGCCTGAAGGAGATGTTTGAAACAGATGGCAAGAAGCAGGTCTTCTATTTGCAAAATAAATTTAAAGTTGAGCAAGAACGAGTGAGTGTCAGACACGATGGTTCCTTTCCATATCAACATAACTCAAGATTTAATTTTTTTTTTTTTCTCTCCTTCTGACAATATGTTCTGAGAAGTGGGGTTGGGTTTTTTTTTTTTCCCTTTCACCTATAGGTATATTTCTGGAAAATTTAGCAAGAAACTGCCAAAGAAGTTCTTCACCATGTTTCATTTTAAAGGAAAAATATTTCTGTAGAGAAGAGAACTGCGATCCAGGACAGAAAATGAAGCCGACGTGTTTACTTGGAATAACAAATGATTTTTCAGTAACTGAAGTTACAACTTTTAAAATTGACTTATTCTAACTCATTGTACAAGAGTGCTTACAGCCGTTATTAAAAAAATAAATCATAAAATTAGAACAACAGGGCTGGAAGGGATCTCAAGCAATCTTCCAGCGATTCCCTTCCCCCCTCCAAACTGATGTTTGCCTAATTTTTTCCTCAGCTGAAACTCACAATCTATTACAAATATATTTCCTCTTACTGCTAAAAACGGTTTTCTGATGTCCAGCTTTGCAGTCAAGAAATTTATTTTTATGGATGAATGGATTCAGAAAATAAATTCTCTTCCTTCTTTTCGAAGGCTTGTAATGCCACCCTGGCCTTGTCTGCAAGAAAAGCAACCCAAGTTCAACCTTTTTTCCACAAACTCTTTTCCCTTTCTCTCTAGATACTCTTCACCTGGCCCATATCTTTCCCAAAGCATGGTGCCTATAAATCTGGAAATAATTTTCCTCCTAATGCTTTACCAGTACTGAGTGGAAGATTATCTCCGATCTCTTCTGCATAGTTTAATCCATTTATAATGCTTTTTATTTTTTCCTTTTGGAAACAGCATAACATCCGTTCATGTTCAGCAGGTGCAGGTACAACCACCACATCCCTTTTCCAAGGCACAGAGACAGGTTTTCCTACTGGGATGCCCTAAGAATAAGAAGATTTGTGCTTCAGAGAGCCTTGTCCCCAAAAAACGAGCTGAAAATCTGAATGGATGGTGAATATCTTTACTAATAACCATAAAACTCTGCATCTACACTTAGAAGATGTTTTCCCAGCATTCTATAGAGGTGCAATTAAGTGGTTTTATTTTAAATACAGCACATAACCAGCAAGATTTCGTGTCTTAATACCTGGTAGTTGCTCACTTTATCTTGAGTAAAAGCCAAGGTCAGAGTGCAACTAAGTCATCAGCCACTGCTCCTCAGTGTAAGTCTGCATTTGGGTCTCAAAATTAAAATAGAAAAAACCCCAATCCACGTGGGATATTATTTTCTATATTAATATTAAATGTTACAAACAATATCTTTGCCATTACAAAACTCTGATTTAGGCAACTGGACTAATTTTAGCTCACCATCCATATGCAAATGTGCTTCTGAGAGCACACCTGAAATACTAGTCACCTTTCAGCTTGGAGACTCAAAGGACTCTTTCATCAGCAAATGGTTTTGTTGGGAGCACCACCGAGTAATTGCAGGGCCCTCATGATGCTGGGCTGGGATATTTTATCTTGTCACACCATTTATTGTCACACCTTTGAGATGGACATGTCAAAATCAGGACTTGTGTCCTTTCTACGGTGACATCCAACATGGCCAATTCTTCCCCATTCCATCAAGATGCAAGATTAGGGAGACAGATGGCAAAGAGTGCAGAGTAAACAAAACAAATCAGTTTGTCAGCTGGATGAGGCTATTTTGAAACCCGAGAGTCCCTGGACTGCTGCATTGCCCATGCTCTGCATCTCCAAAGCCTGGAGTTAACTTTAAACAAGAAAACATTTATTTAAGAGGGCACATAAATATTAACAGCAAGAAGCAAGCGTCTTAGAGTTAGTCCCTCAGTTCTCCAAAGCAGGAATGTTCAACGGTGCAGGTTCCTGAAGTTTAGAGAATGACACAGCCCTGCTTGGACACCGGTCCTCCCACAGCCCCAGTCGCGTGCAGCACACAAGGGACATTCCCATGTCCTGCTGCCAAACCCGCCACTGCCAACACGTCTACAAGCAGCCAAATTTCAAAATAAAACCCAGTCTATGACGGGTTGGCTCCTTTGCTTAGGAAATGTCATTTTTCCCCTTTGATGCACAGCTGGGGAATGATTCCACTTGCAAAGGGAAGGCAATTGCTCAACCCAGCACACTCTGGCAATTTTCGCATAATTAGCAGAATACATTTAGCCTTAACCTTCTTCTGATGAATTCAGTCACACCTGTTTATGTGAAATCAATTAAGAGACCTTAATCTTCTTAGACAGTTTCCAGCACTCCATCCACAGGTTCAGGCCTGTTTCTTGTATTGCGAAGTTTAAATTATATTAAAAAAGAAACAATTATCCCATAAACATGAAGACCTAAATTATACCTTAATAATTAAAACCAGTTAACACTTTTAGTCTGCAGCCTTTCGGTGGCCAGACACATATCAGTGCAGTCCACTTGGGCTCTGAGAGAGGAGTGGGGAGCAGAATAACCCCAAAGCCAGGTCAGCACGAACATGTCTGTGTGCCAGAACATTCCTGTGCCTGGATCTGCTCAGGACTTGTGCAGTGACGTAAGGGTACAGTCTGCCTACGGGGTCATCCGAGGAAAGGAAACCCAGACTCCCTCCCCAGAGCATCCCAAAATCCCCCTTCTTACAGAAGAATTTTTGGGGAAGGATTTAATTTCACCTCACTTCAGGCATGTCCCTAAAATAGACATTGACAGCGAGGCAGATGATTCATACTTCAGAAATGTGTTTCTTCTCTACAGAACCTCCACAAGAAGCTCAGCTCAGACATCCAGAGCTGGAGGAGACAAATCCCACCATTAGTGAGGATGTACAAACAGCACCAATATTTGGTGAAAGAACAACGTGTGTGAATCCCCACTCACCTCTGAAGTCAGAAGTTACCTGACTAGTTGAAGCTAAAAAAAGAATAGTGTTCCCAGTCTCCATTGGGCATAGTTTGTGGTTTATAGCACGAGGCAGAGTTTTATGCCAATGGAGAATTTAAATCTCACATCTGTGTTTGTGTCTTGGATCTACTATGCTGGCAAGTGAGTCATCTTGAGAAACCTTAAATTACTTTTCATCGTACATCTAACATTATAAAAAGCATTGAATTAGTGTCCAGAAATAGTTCAAATTGCAGTAGGAGCAAGGAGAAGCCTTAGCACACTCACACGATTTTCTAGTGGGATATACATGAAAAGAGCTTGGAGTACCTGGAAGGTTTTGGAGCAAAACCTCTGTTTAACCTACAGAGCTGCACAGAACTGCATTGAGGTGAAACAAAACCAGTGAAAAATCGACTTTAACTGAGGAAACCCTCCCATTTAGTGTGTGTCACCTGTGAAAACTGACCCACTCCAGTAAAACTCCTGACAAGCTGAGATCCTGCTCACTGCGAATCAGGAGTCTCTCTTGCAGCTGTACACGTTCATTACACTGTTTTTAGAAGGTGGATGAAAGAAAGGGGGAAGAAAAAGAAAAAATATAAAGCCCCTTTTTCTCCCCATCAGCCCTTTCTAGGGAAAATATCAAGTAGCAGCTAAAATCTGTTTGAGATCAACTTTTGTTTTATAAACTTTGGGTTTCATTCTAATTGTTAGGGAGACACATAATAACTGGCTTTAGCATAATTTTCTTTGGACTATCTCCCCAAAGCCACAATTAATGTAAATACCAGTGTCTCGTTAGTAATTTCCTTTCATTGGTAAATGCTGAAATGCAATGATCCGACCACAAATCACAAAGCAAATAAGCTCGCAGTGCTGTGCAGGCTACAGGGTTGTTATGCAGTTCGTACACGGAAGAGTTGATAAGGGAGATGCTTTGTGAACAGAATTCTTTGACTACTTGGAAGAGTTCCACTGCATGAGAAAGGAGCAGCTCTCACATCCTTCCCAGCAGTGCAATTGCAGCTCCCAGGGGCACTGAGACATAAAGGGGTAAAAGCAGAGCCAGGTCTTAGGAAGTCAAGAGAATCCTGGTGTAGGTGGGTCAGAGACCAAGCTATGGACTCTCCTGAGCTCACAAACCTGGAGGGATGTCCTCCTGCTCGTGCATTTCCTGCAGCTGCTTTTGAGGGGCCTTTAGTGATGGACAACACACCCACAAAAGATGAATACCAACCTCTCTGTGTGCCAGGAGACCCTCAGTGGAGGAAGAAAGGTCTCCAGCATGCACAAGTCTCAGTCTTTCTAGTTTTGCTGTCAATATGCATCTCTTTCAGCATTCATATTCATATTCAGCTGATATGCAAAACCTCTGACTTTTTAATACCCTATTTTCATTTTATAACTGGATGTATGTGTAACAGTCAAAAATATACAACTTCAGTCCATCAAAATACTGAATATACAAATAATTGAAGCCAAATCACCTCTTCTTTCCCAGAGACAGAAACAGACACAGAGATGCTACTAAAACATGCAACAGTAGAACATCCTTTCCAAAAAAAACCCAACTAAAATCTTTGCCTGAAATGCAACTGGCACACACAGAGCAGGAAAAAAAATCTGACTCCATGACCAGACTGCTCTGTTTGGTGTCACAGGACCATTCCCTGAAACACACAGCAGGGACACATTTCCAGCACATCCTTGTCTTCATACATCTGCAGCCAGTGTCACTCTGACCAAGTAGATATCCTTGGGTTTAATTTAGCATTTTGTAAAGGGACCAGTTCAATCCCTGTTCTTCCATGCTGCTCTATCAATTAACTTCTCAGAAGTGGCTACAGAGCCATCACTTACCAGCAGGGCAGAGCTGTCATTCTCCCAACAGGGCCTCAGGAGTCTCTTTCCTGGCAGGAAAAGCCATCATTGACAGCTGTAAGGAAGAAGATAGAGGGATAATGAAATTAATCCCTTTGCCTTTCTAAGCAACTTAAGTATCATCCTTCCATATCTGAGGATGTTGCAGTTTAGACTCTGTCTCTCTTCAGGGTGAGATGCAAAACAGGCAGAGACCTCGTTTTCAGTGATAAGAAAGGCACATGCCAAGAGGAGAAACAATTTGCTTGTGGCTGTGCAAAACATTTGAACACAAGGAAATGAGTGCACAGCTGCATTGTAGGCTCCAGTTTTCCGCCAACTTTCTGGACTCTCTAGCACTGATCCCTGCGTGGCTCAACTCTCTGCGCTCGTGGAAGGGAAATTTGCTTCCCAAAGTGCAGAGCTTGGTTATTGTGCCACGTTATTCACAAGCAGCTCAGGTATCTCTGCTGCTTTACAGTCTGCAGTGGAGACAGCCATCACTTCTCAGGCCAGACACAGCACCCAATCCCCCACCACGTTTTCCTGGAGGAACTTCACAGCACTGGGGCTTTGCTCGTCCATACGACGATGGTTTTGCAAGGCCCGAACTGCTTTGCAAGGATTGCAAAACATGTTTGAACTTGTACAAAGTCACAAAGGGTTGGCCAGCCCCTCCCACGGTCCCACAGCACCTTGGCATGAGGAAAATAAGGAAAAAAGAAAAACCAAAACAAAATAACAAAAACAAAACCCCAAACCACCTTGGAATCTATAGTGTTTCAAAAACTGATCAGATACGCATGGATACAAACACATGGATGATGATTTGTCATCTTGTGTATGCTTACATTCCCTTTCCCCTCCTGTTTGTCCTCTAGGCTGTTTCTATATTCTAACTCTGACTCCAATTTCCACTCTGGATTTTCATTATGCTCCTGGTGCAAGAGCCACACATCCCTTTCCATCTTGTTCTTGCCATGCAGCTGGAAGTGCCTATAAGTGATTTGCCAAGGCCTGAGACCTCGCTGGGGTGCATATCTCAGCATTAAGCTCCTCCAGCTCCCTGTTGATCCAAATCACTCTGAATTTTATTGCCCTTCTTTGTATTGCCTGACTCCCTGACCCTGTAGTTTATGGTTAGCCCAACCTTTGCATTTCCATCAGAAGACACTTCTCAGCTATCATTAGATTTGAGCCTATTAGAGCTGCTGATACAAGAGGAACCCCTAAGAAATCCTGAAGGGTGGAACTGGGAATACAGCACAGCAGCAATAAGCTTGTTCCCTAGCAAACATGATCAAAATGATGGATCTTGCCAAAAGTGTCAGTTGCCCAATTTTTCTTCTTACCAAGCTATCGGGTTTCCTTCACACCCTTTAATTACTCACACCTTACTTCAGGAACACGGCTCAAACAAACAAACATAAAAAAAAAAAGTTACAACAACGTAGCATGATCTTGACATACAAGATGTCAGAACCATTATAAACCCCTTTATTCCAGAATGATGTCTTTTGTGCTTAGAGGCATGCTTGCTATTCATAGATCCACTGCTCAGCTGTTCCAGTTTTTAGTTCTGCATAAATGCCCACTCATTATGTCCAGAGGGTTTTGCCTGTAGCTTTGTGTTTGTAGCCTTGAGGCAAATGTCTTGATGGCTTAGGGAACTCGTAGCGAATGACCAAATAACATCGGATTTTCCACAGCAACGAAGCCATTATGGGGCAGCATTTCTATGTAACAGCACCCTTCAGTGTGCAATCATTATAACTAAGGATTTAACCAGGCTCTGGGGACATAACAAAATCACTTTGAAGCCAAAAAATCCGCAGTGAAATCTTAAGCATTCGATTTCTGAAATGCTTGAGTCAGGCGGCTTTGTCAGTTACAGTAAAAGCAAGTGAAGGGGAAGGAGTTTTGTGCACATCTTAAGAATGAATCCAAGTGTTTGGACCTGTGCATGCGGAGTTGGGAGTGCAGCTTTCCTTGTGCATTCCTTGCTCACAGAGCTTTCTGCAGTTGCATGTGGAGCCAGCATAAACACACACACACAGAAGCCCTAATTTACATCAATATTTTTAAGCACAGAGTTTTAACTATTGCTGAAATTTCTAAGTGTGTTGCTCACAATTTTGAGAAAAATCCACTTAGACTGCAGGAAATTACGCGGAGCCTTTGTAACCCTCCCAGCCCAGGGAGAATCCAGAGCCTAAAACCCAGCCCTTTCTGTGATACTCCCCCCACAGACTGGCTAAGGAATTTATCTGGAGGGTGACTGCTGAATGAGAGGTCTGTGGAGACCAGGTTAACAACAGAGAAGGGAAGAAAGTTGGTGATAAAAATCAAAGGATATGGCATAAGCACTGGGTGAACACAGTGCTGCACAAGTGTGGTGGGTTGACCTTGGAGCACAGCCACTCCTCAACAGGAAAGAAAAGAAGATTAAAAGTTCATGGCTCAAGATAAAAACCACGGAGATCCCTGACCAGTTGCTGCCACAAACAACACAGACTTGATTTTGGGAACACTAATTTAATGCATTGTCAATTCAAACGGGGTTGGGTGGTGAGAAACAAAGATAAAATTAAAACACCAACTTCCTCTCCCTCTCCTGTATTTTTCCTGCTCCAGCCCGAGTCCTGCAAGGTGCTTCACAAGTTCCCTGCTCTGGTGCCTTCAGCACCTCCACGGGGATGGCAGAGCTGTTCCTCCCCCTTTTCCCAGCACTCCTGGGCAGCATTTTGCCCTTTCTCACAGCTTTTTTCATGGAAAGAGCCTCAGCATCATCAACAGACAGCCCACATAGCCAGGAAATACAGAAGAGGAAGCCCGGACCCCCCCAGTGAGGGAATCTCTCAAACTAGAAGAGAAATTATAGCCAAAAACCCCCCAAAGCTCACTCCCAGCTCCGAGGACTGGGCTGCACGTGTGTGTGCAGGCTTCCAACAGGATATTCCCGCACCGTGTGCCATTCCAGCCGCCCTCGGAGAGCAGGGCTGGAAGAGGAGCTCATGCGGAAGGAGCAGCTGTTTTGGTGGGGAATGTGTGGAAATAATCCCGCGCAGAGCTCACCCCTAACGAGCTCCCTGTCGTGGCACGTGGGAAACTCCACCGGTGCTGCCAGGAGAGGAGGCAGGACACCTGCCTGCTGCACATATGGCCACGTTCTCCCAACAAAGGCAGGGAATGAAATCCAGCCGAGGACAGGGCGTGGAGCAGCTGGGAGAGCAGAGTGCTCTGGACCAGCCATCACTGGGAGAGCAAGAAAAAGGCACTTCTGGATGGTTCTTTCTGCTCCTTATCACAAAGCACCCAAGCAAGGCAGCCTCATACCCAGCACACATCTCTGAGCATGAGCTGTGCATTGATAAAGCCACGGAGATGCAGAGGGTTGGATAAGGGCTGCATTGATGAGGCAGGAAGTTGAAGCATGCAGCAGAAATGCATGACTGCATGGAAAAACCGGAGGTGTACCGAGACAAGTGACCCTCTTGTGCAACAAGGTGATGTGGTCCAGCACCGGAATGCCATGGAAAAGGAGCTCCCAGTCGCATCCCTCCCCAGTTTGTAACCCTTGAACAGTGGCTGTGGGATTTCGACAGGACTCAGAACAGCCACAGAGCAGGGATTCATCCGACTGCGCATCTCGCCCCAGATCCAGCCTGGCTTTTGCATCTCCAGGAAGGCTGGATTCATAGCAGCAGCCAGCAACATCACTGTCACAACAACTTAGTGCTGCCAAAAGGAGTAGCAGCAAGAATAACCTCTACATTACAAAGTGGCTCAACCCAGCAGCACTGCTAAGGCAGTGTTTTAGCCCCGCAGTGACTCACCACAAATGCTCACAATGCTCCTTGTCGGAACAGGCTGTGGAAGGCTGCCCTCGGCCAGTCCTGCAGCTGCCCCACTGTGGCCAGCACAGCCCCAAAGAGCAGTTGGGCCTTTTACCCTCAGCTCCTTCCCTCCCCAAGGATGCAATTTCCTAGCTGCCCGGTGGCTCTGGATTTTAACCCTGCTGGAAGAAAGAGCCTGGGCCTCAAGGGGTTTTTAGGTGCCTATTTTTGAGAAGGTGTTCTTTGACACCTTTCCCTTGTGTTGTAAAGGTCAGCTAGCACCTGCCAGCAGGAACACTCTCACTGTGATTAAAAACTCAAAAACAATTAGAGAGAAAAGTTTTGCCCGGTTCAGTCTTCATAACCTTTCGGGTTTCTTCCTCAGACACAAGAACCTTCTTTCCTTCAAACTGCTCATTTGGGTAAGCTGTGAACAACAACTTTTGTTGCCTACAAAGTACTTGGGACACAGTCCTGAGGTTGCCTGCATATGATGGCATTTCAAACCTCAGAAATAAGTACAGGGCACAGGCATCAACTAAAGAGATTTTCAGCAGCCAGACGTCAAGTCACCAGCTCCAGGAATCTGCCCTCACACCCAGCAGCAGCACCACAGACAGGTTTGCCTGACTCGTTCTTGTAATGAAGCTCATTACACTCCTAGGAGAGGATATTCCACAACATCCCAGCTGCTGTGCATCCTGTAATAACCACTTCCACCTTTCCCAGAATCACACAGAGTGGTTCAGGTCAGAAGGGATCACTGGGGGTCATCCAGCCCAACCTCACTGCTCAAGCTGTGTCCCTTTGGGCACTCAGGATTGTGTCCAGATGCCTTTTGAATATCTCCAAGGAATGAGACTCCACAACCTCTCTGGGCAGCCTGTTCCAGTGCTCAGTTAACCCTCACAGTAAAGCTCTACTCCATATTCAGGCAAAATAAATTCCCTGTGCATCAGTTTTCTCTGCCCATTGCTTCCCATCCTGTGGCTGGGCACTACCAAGAAGAGCCTGGCTGTGAAAAAGACCTTTCAGAGGTGATTGAAGTATCCTACAGAGGGCAAGAGAGATGGAAGAGGCCACTTTTCCAAGTGGAAGGTGTGATGACATCCCTGAACACACAGTGATCCAAGCCATATTTAAAGTTCAGGGAAGTGCACATAGGAGCCACAGGAGGAGTCAGATTTTCTTGTGTCATCCTAATAAATACAGTATAACCACACAGGGGATCTGTGCAGGGACACACTTTAAAAGGCAGGGATATAAACACACGGAAAGAAATGGAGGAAAGAAGCAGAAAAACATCCGTAGGTACAGAGTGCTGCAAGTTAAATGAGCCATTGCAGCACGGACATGGAGCTAGCTACTCCTGCATGCAGGCTGCTCTTTCAACAAGTTTATTTCCTTTTCACCTGGTCTTTAGTTTTACACCCAGGTACAAGGCAGGAGATTTCCCCCTTCCCAACCAGTAAATTCATAAGGGATGTGAAAGGGGAGGAAGGAAGATGTGAAGACACATAAAAATAGAAAAAAAATTAAAAGTTTTTCACTAGACAAGTCCAATTCCTTGTAGAACCACTTTTTAAGGCCATGCTGACAGTGTAGACTTCACACCCCTCAGAGTCCTGTGACAAGCAGATATTTGCCTTTTTAGACATGCAAAATGTTGAGGTATTTCACCGTGACTTATTGCAGTAACAACGAGGGGACCTAAATACGGCCTGATTTGACCATGAACACTTCGGATGTAGCTCACTGTGACCAGACACAAATTTCATCTCCTGAATTCAGAGCAAGCCGCTGCTTTTCCCTGCACACGCAGATGAATGAAGCCATGGACACAGCCATGGACACCACTGCCAAGTCCTGGGGAAAAGCTGAAGACCACAACTTTGGGAGTCCTGCAGGGAAAGGTTGAGCTGGGGATTAGTAAACCAAACCCTGCTAAAACAAAGCCTCTCAGGAAACGCAGTGCTGTCTCTCATTCAAGTGTCTTCATCACCTACAAGTACAGGGCTGTGCTGGAAGCAGTTTGGTCGGTTCAGTTAAACCAGCTATTAAAATCATAACCAGTTCCTTAAGCAATAGCTGAAAATCACTTCCAGGCAGCTCTGCTGCCCAGCCTGGACACCCCATTCCCAGAGAGGGAGCTGGGCACCTGCCCTACTGCAGCCCAGGGGCCCCACATGCCCCCAAGTTTCACACTTTCAGGGGAGCAGATGACTCCATTCCCAAGCCCACATTTACATCCAGCCAGCAGGGACATTTTTTGCCTCCTGCCCTCCCTAAAGTGGCAATTCGGTTTTTTTTAATGCAACAGCTGTAGCTAATAAGTGCCACGGCCATAGCTACACCCTAGGATATTTACCAGACTTTCACAAGCACCAGCCAGCATTTCCTAATGCACCGCAGCAGAGACAACAGCCAAGCTCTGCAGTTTGCTGGAATTTTTTTGCCTCACCTCCACATGTTTTTCCACTAAAAAAACTTGTGCAGGGTTAGCCTCTGCGGGAAGCAGCGAGCCCGGCACAGGAGGCACGTGCAGCTGAGCAAGAGGCCAGCAGCACTGACCCATGGGGTGGTCCTTGCACGGAATCCACTGCTCCCAGAGAGCCAGCACGGGCCAAGTCTGCCCAGGAAGGTGCCTTTCTGGAGATCCCAGGCCATTCACTGACCTCTGCATTAGCACCCGAGTCACCCACTGTAATTAAGAACGCCTTGGTTGGGTGACTCGACAGGCTTTGGCAAAAGCCAAACCCTGCCACAGCCCTGCCGTGGAAGGAGGGTTTTGTCCTGTTTGGGGCATCCAGCAGGTTTGGAGAAACAGCTCCTTCTAAAGGGATGAGTTCCCCATCACCAGCCCAATATTCCCTTTCTGTTTATGGTCCTACCGCTGGGTTGTCGTTTTCCTCAAGTACACAACGACAGATTTCCAAATCAGACAGTCACCCCTGAAATCCTTTCTGACTAATGACCAATTACTGACACTGTCCTTCTAGAAACCACAGGTTTCTGATATCCATGTTTTAAAGCTCTTTCACCTATTTTCTTCCCTTTTATTCAAAAAGAAAAAAATTCCTCAATTTTAATCTTGTACAACACATTATGCAAATGTATGGGGTTTATGTAAGAGGATGGCCTGCGGCCACATCACCCCGGCCCCGGCTGTGATCTCCTTCCATCTCCCAGCGCCAACAGGCCGGGACCTGCTGCTCTGGCTGCGGGACCTCGGAGCGAGCCAGGAGCTGCCGGAGCCGGGCGGGGATCCAGGCAGTGCCCCCGTCACTGAGTCAGCACCGCCGGGACCCGGCTCGGCCCGCCCGTGTGCCCGGGGGACAGCCCGGGACCCCGCGCGCAGACGCGGCGGAGCATCCCCGCATCCCTCATCCCGCGCCGCCTGCGCATCCCGGCCCGGCGGACGCAGCGCTCCCACGGTGGGAGCCGCGAGGTTTTCAACGAAGTGTCAAGGGAAAGCGTTTCCCGTGTCCTGACCGACAAACAGCGCCCTTTGAAGCAAAGTTAAACTGCTGGCCATGCCCTTTTTTTTTAATCTTCAGTTATCCGAGGAAAATGAATACAAAAGAAATCCCGCAATTGATTTCACACGTTTCTCTCACTTTTTTCGCTCACACCCAAAGACTCATTGCTGTCTTTACCGCTCTGATGCGAATCACTACCCACACCTTGCCAGCAAATATGAGAAGAAAACGATTAATTTTAGCTACGCTCACGTTGCTTTTTTAACAGCACAATCACACAAGTCCTGAAGAAAACCACGCAGAAACAGTTTTCACTCCAAACGTCAACAAGGATCACTCTGCATCCTTCCCCCAGTCGAGCAGTTTTTCTGGAGTGAATCCCTGGAAACACTCTCTGCGGGAAGGGTAACAGCAGCGCCTCGCAAGAGCCTTACCAGGATCTTATCAACTTTTATCTTCCACCAGACAAAGCCGCTAAGTACAGGCGTTTGTTTGCCATACAACACAGAGATTCCCCGTTACTGGAACGAGAAAACGGTGCTTGAGGCTCTGAAGGGGAGACCCCGCCGCTCACACAGAAACATGCATAGCTTTCCTGCTCCTTTAACGTCTTCACAACGACCTCATCCAAATGCAGATTGTGCCTCTCTCCCCTCTGTTATCAGACCTTACCTTTGCTGGAGGATGGTGCTGGTAGGGAAGGAGCAGGAGGCCAGCAATGCTCCCAGAGAAGTGTTTCAGGCTTTTATCTGCTGAAGCCAATCAGCCCCAAATCCAGTTGATCCCACTCACTCATTCAGGTGACCTCACGGATTAATTTCTAAATTCGCCTGGGCTTCTGGGACCTTGTGTGTGAGGTCTGGAAAGCAGGATCCTCTCAGAAAGGCCAAACTGTTACCTCCAAGTGATGCCTCTGTCCCTGTTACACCTCTGTCTGAGTCACATCGACTGGTTACAGACTACTTAAAAGCTATAAATTTTTAACTCAATAAGTAATCAGACCTCAGCTGTAAAAGGGTTTTTTTCCGTTATGAGGGCAGGCCCAGAACCCACCTGAACTGCTGTTTTCAATGCTGTCCCCACAGGTGTTTCTTGTTAAGGTCGTAAAGAACCTGAGCCTCATCCAAAGTGCTTCTGGTTTAGAAAATAACAATTTTTTTGATTAAATGCCAACTTGGCCTACTTGGCTTTGGGTCTCCAATATAGGAAACCTCTGCTGATGAGTTTGGTGGTCACTGCTCTCTCAGGAACACAAGGATAGATGTCCAGTACTGGACAGTGGCTTCTGGCAGTTTAGGACCTGCCCTAGAGGTCACTGACACTTCGATCATTTGGCTTCCTCTGCACCTATGAAAATACACATTTTCCTGGCATCTCCAGCTCTGAACATCCTCCAGCTTTTCTCATGCTTTTTCTGGATTTCACCACACCTCAACCTTAAATATAGAGCACCATTTTGGGTTAATTAGAGATTCTTAATTAATTAGACTTATGGATTCAAGGATTCAAAGCTTGACAAATGAGCTCAGGTAAATTTTGCTGCAAGAGTCGGAGAAAATTACTGGTCCCAGGCACCTGCCCTACCTCTCTGCTGGAGGTTAATTACTGTTTCTCTGGCACGACCAAAAATACGTGTGCCTCCATCCCAGCTGCTCCAGCTCCCAGTCCAGCATCCCACTCGACTCCAGCACATCCAGCTGCCAGGTTTGTGCTCTGTCTCAGTGACACAGCAGAGCAGGACCCCACACCTGCAGCTATTCGTGGAGTTAGGGGCTTTTTTCCTTTATCTGTGGAGTTGATGTGATGTAAAGGGGGAAGGACAGGATGAAGACCTGGCAGAATTGGCTCCTGCTCCCAGATGGGCACCATCCTGCCAGGGAGCTGAAATCAAATATTTTCCTTTTTCTCTGCTTTAGCACTCCCATTTTTAGCATGGGAGCTGGCAGAATTTTAGACCATTTTCTCTCACTTAAGAACTATTTCAATTAATTACAAAAAAAATTTTTATTGCAGTAATCAGTTGAAGAACACTACTGTTTCAAGCCTTGGTTTAAATTCTCACCTCCCCCTCGGTTTTATGCTGACCTGGAAATATAAACTCTAAAACTCACCTAAAAGAATTCTTCTGCTGTTTGGTTCATTGTCGATCTCTGAACTTTCTGCTACACTCATGAACAAGTGTTTGAGTTCTGTGGCAGACAGCAAGTGTCTGTATTATGACATTCTTTTAATTTGAAATTATGGGTAAAAAATATTCCATATGAATATTTAGAAAATGTGTCATGGAATAGTGAGAAAGGCCTTCACAAGAACCAGTTAAAAAGGGCTGTTTAGCTGAAAGAGAGGAAAAACGGAATATTTGTGGCCAGCCCTTACACAACAATGGTACATGGAAACCAGCTGGAACATCCTTGCAAGACATGCAAGAACATCCAGTGAATGCAAAGTGGCATCTGAAACGGGGAGAAAACTCATTTATATAACCCTGTGAAAGTGAAAATGGAAAGGGAGAAGGCGGCAAATGATAGAGAACGGAACCTAACGATTAAAGAACGGTTCCAGGGTAGCCCCTGTGTCATTTTGGCAGAGGTGGCCACCTCCGCACTTCCGTGGGTCGTGGGACGTGAGGCAGCAGGCAGCAGGAACAGCCAGGCACCATGGAAATGTCCCGACAGACCACAGCTGGTTTGGCTAACAGATTTCACAAAGACAGCGCTGGCTGTGGCCAGGGTTTGGGAACAAAATCCTCTGTGCATGGTCCATGGTCCGCGTGCATTTCCTGGGGCTCAGCACCAGGTCACCACCCCAAGGGGACCCCACAGGGCTCAGCAGAACTGGCTCCAGGTTCCCCATACAAACCCTGCAAATATCAACAGACAAATATAATACAGAGATTTCTTTTCGTGCCAGGGAAGCATCTTTGTCCCTAACCTCGCGTTCTTTTAGTGAAGTAACCATTTGGGGACAAAGTCTCAACAGCACCCCATCTTTTTATTAATAAAATAAAATAACCCAGCTTTTATTGCTGAACAAGTCCCCAGAGGCAGCCCTGGCAGGAGTTGGAATTTTTTCCACGCCACCATTAGGCCAAAATAACTACAAGGATGTACAGAAACATTGCATGCAGGAACAAAGAGAGAAGAAAGGGCTACAACAAATCAGCACAGCCAGCTATCACAGCAAGGCAGGCCCATTTCAAGATGCATTTCTGATTTATTCATATTGCAAAATTCTGAAGGCAATGACAGCAACAGGGCTGCAGCCAAGAGTCAGGGAGAAACAATAAATAACAGTGAAAGAAGTGGAGGGCAAAGGAAAACTGAAAGTCAAAAATGAAGTCAACTGAAATCAGTTACTAAATTAAGACAGAAGTTCTATTTTTTCTTTTTTTTTATATTTTACTAGTTTTGCATCATTATTTCTTTCTGAAACTGCAAACACTAGAAAAAAATTCTTTTTAAACTGAAAGAAACAGTGCCACGAAGTCACATGGTGGACTCTTGAATAATCCTCAGGTTTGCAATTAATGATGGGTAGCAATCAGACCTGTCTCAGGGGATGGGGTTCAAAGGCCATGCCCTCAGTTGTCAGAGGGGGAAGGAAGCAGCATCCCTGCCTGCCATGGATCCATCTGGGAAGACCTCAACCTCCTGATGCCCAACTGCTGCTGACAGCCAGGCAAGAGATGGTTAAAATATCTTCTTTTTCCACGAGCTGATTTTATACGGAGGAACATGAATTCAAGTATTTTGTGGGTATGTATCAAATTAACATTTTTGCAGAAGGATAGAACTTCAATAATTTTTACTTTTAAACCCTAATAAAGTAATTTTCCTTTATATTATGTCTAAACCCATTCTTTCTCTGGGAGAAGGGCAAGGGAGAAGATTGAACAGAGCCATTTGAATAGTGGATTTTCAAAGGAAATGAAAAATGGAACTTCTAAAGAGTCTTACATTTGAACTTAATTCTCTTTTAGCCAGCTCCAGACTGGTCTGTGTAAAAGCAGTAAAAAGCAGGAAATTTTGAGAATGAGGAAGAAACAAGTGAGTACCTTCTGGTGTGTTCAGATCACTCTGCTTTTTAGATTCCCCAAGAGTTAACATACTCCTGAAGATTAATAATTTTGGGTGAGACAAGTTCAGATCATTGTAACTGTCCTTTTCAGTGGATGGGATAGAAGACATGGGTCTTGTTTCATGTTACTGGCACAGCTTGGAAGGTAGCTGAGCTTCAAGAGAATGTCCCAGCTAAAATATACAGGAGGGAAAAGCACTAAGGTAATGGAAACTCCACATTTCTAATGTTCCAAACACATGAATAGAACCCGAGTCAGTACATCAGACAATTGACTGGCTTTGCTTGAATGCATGCAGGAATAAATGGAAACATCCTTATTTCCTATCCCAAGGGGCAATTATTTCACTGCCCGGTTTTGTGCATTAATAAAAAAGCAAGATTCCATTGTCTGGTAGCTAAAATATCTCCCTCTATATGCTGTATAAGCAGTCCAGCAGCAGAGAGAGGAAAAAAGGGCCAGAACTGTAGCACTGCATTCTCTAAACAAGCTCTCACCGTGCCCAGCATACTTCTGTGTACATATGTATATATACATATATATATATATCGAATCGATAAAAATAAGCTTCAGAACGGGATCTTGTTTGTGTGTTTCAGAAGTTCTGTTAGTCATCATGTGTCCTGCCTGTGCCTGTGCCTACAGATGGTCCCAAATGCTCATTTCTGAAATGCTGCAAAGAGTCTAACAAATGCAAAGGCTGGAATTTCACACCTCTTTAGGAGAGAGGGGGACTGCATTGCAACTCAAAACCAGCTTTTCCTCCCAGCTCACCACTGATAAGAGTCATTCATTTCTTTGAGCTTCCCTTTCTTCTCCCTGCGCACCTCCAGTGGTTTTCCTTTATCCTCTAAAAGCAAAACGAGAACATACAAATCGTTTCTAAGCAAGGTGTTCAGAAATCGCACACATTGCCTCTTCTCCACATCTGTGAACGAAACAGTGCCATCACGTGAATGAATTCTCACGAGGCACAGCCCAGTGTCACCTTTCCTGTTGTCCCAAGCCACCTGCCTCAAGGACCGACCAGGTCCTGGAAGGGCCAAGGACACGTTAAAGCCCAGATTATGCTTTTTCAGAAAGCATGGGGGAAAAAAGGCCCAATTTCTCTTCAGGAAGGGTTGTTTGGCTATTCTGCATCTGAGACACCAAAAATTCCAGCTCCTGCCTCATCCCTCTGGCACAAAGCACTTTGAGGACTTTCTGCAAAATGTAAACTTCCTCAAATCAGTAAAATTGGGCTGAAACCGGACGGGAGACCTATCAAATTTCCCAGCCCAGGATTTGGTGAACATTTGTCATTAGGGACAGCTTATCCCAACGAAGTCAGATTCAGCAGCAGACAAAGCTGGTAGGATTGATTTTTATTGAGAGGAAGCCTGGCAGTTTGTGTTTGAGCTGCCTATTTGAGCAGGCCGAAGGCAGGGCAGTGACATCTTAGGGAGGAAAAAAAAAAAAAGGATTCTTGGAGATACAGAACGTGTTTAATTGAAACCATTAGTTTTACTGGCAAACAGCTCCACATTTCTGTTCTGTTAATCCGAACAAAGTTGCTGCAATTATGACTCAATACACAATGTCCTCTAGTGCTACTCGCCCCACATTCCCCAAGTATAGAAAGAAAACAGAACTGTTTTCAGTTAACAAAACATTCCATGCTTCTATCCAGAATACTTTTATTGTATGGTTATCATATACATCAGAATTATATTGGGAACATTTACAAATATGTGAGGATAGATCAGAACCTCCGGTATTCACATACACACTAACTCACACACTCGTTCTGCATGTCTAGTTATCAGGTGAATGATGCACAAAATTATTGCTTTGTGAACATACACCTCAGATTAAATCTAATCTTCAGTGGCAAGAATTGAGATTTAAAAAAAAAAAACAAAAAACAAAAAACTTAAATACCCTGTATAACATACCTGTGCATAAACCTAAAGATATGTTTAGCTTACCCATTACCTTTGAAATACTTACCAAAATTAAGATTTGAAACCCATTTATAAAAAAAAAGTATTAAAAAGTTCACCATTATTTACAAATCCGATTAAATTACACATAAATAAATATTTACATTCAACACACTGCTTCCCTTAATACACATAAAGCCTCCCTGGAAATATTTTTTGGCCTTAGTAGGCAAAGAAAAAAAAAGTAAAAAAAAAAAAGTTATGTGCCTATTCTTTCAGGTTTTCCCCCCAAATTTAAAAACAATATAAATATGTGAATAAAGCTGCAATATCCTTAGACACAGAAAGTGAATTTTCTAAAAGTATTTTCATTTTCAACTATTCCTCGTTAAAAAATACCAAGATAAGATAAACTGCAGCCAACATTTACTGCAGTTTTTAAAAGCCTGAATATTTCTGTAAAAAATAAGCATGTCAAATGCCACCTTAAGTCTAGCAGGATTTTTGTATTCTCCTATGGTAATCTGAAAATAAAGGAAAAAAAAACCAAAATAAGGGAACAGAAAATAAACAAACAAAAAAACCCCACAGAATAATCTTACTATTTTCAGGTGTTTATAAAAAAAATTTTAATGTACATAAATCTATATACCATTGTTTAATACTGCTTTATTGTTACTGTTGCGTTGAGAGAATAAAACCCTGAAATTGTGTCAGAGAACAAAACAGGCTTCCATCTAAAATCTGTACCTTAAAAACTATACATGAAGCTGGTCAGCCACTGGGATACTTAGATGTGGAAAAGAAATCTAAAATATATCTCTCTGTATAATTCCATCAACCCTTTATAGCACCACTTTTACAGCAAAGGATTCAATACACTTGTACCAAGTACTTATCTTCAGGTAATTGCTTCCACAGAAAAGGGATACTGCAGCTTTTAGAAAGACTTGTCTCACGGATCCAGGCGGAGTGAAGATCCTGAATGATTTTTTTTTTCCCCTTTTTCCCCTCCTTTCTTTAAAAAAAAAAAAATCATAAAAAGACAAAACCAAAAGAAAAAAAAAAAAAAAACCCAAAAAACCCCCCCCACATTNAAATCTCTACGTTCCCCTGGCAAGATCTCAGTCTGTGTTTAGGAGGAAGGGTAAAGTCTGGTTTTCCTTTCACTTCCTGTGCTTGTCCATTTTATCAATGGTTTTGTTGGTCTCTGCGGGGCTCTGGTCGCCAGCGTTCATGTAGGATTTGTCTGCTATTTTTAACGCTTCATTTAGGTAGTTCTGGACGGATGTCATGGCAGCACAGATGGCAGCACTCCCAAAGCCATGTGTGATCAGGCTAAAATGAGTCAAACAGCCCTGGATGCCAGGGTCCAAGATGGGACTGGGTCTTGTGTTTCCCAGAGGAGTTCTGTCCTGAGTGAGGAGATCTGTGAATTCCTTACAGATCTGCCTGCAAGACACAAAGGGGTCACACTTTACACCACGGTGGGAATTGATGCAAGGGCAAAGAAAAATCACGAAGAAATTTGTATCAAATATTTGGCAGTTTTGCGGGAATTAGAGAAATTCAGTGCCGCCTCAGTAGCAGTTTATTTATTAGCACCACTTTCTGATGAACCTTCTGTTGCATCGACATCACAAAAACTCTGCAAAATAATCTCTCCACCTCTGGTGCCTGGCTGGCTCTGCATCGTTTGCTCTAGATTTGAAGTGGGGAGTGGGAATTCAGTGCTAGTTTCTATGAGAACTTTCACAGCTGCAGCTGAGCGATTTAGAAAGACTCAAGCAGCTGAAGAGATTTAATTTAGTTGTGTGTATTCCATGGATATGCTCCCGTGAAGAGAGACCGAGGCCCTGATCCTGCAAACACTGACACATATGCCTGGCAAAACATGAGTGGTTAATAATGCTCCAGCATATGTTGCTTGCTGCTTGTAAATCTGTCCCCTTGAAGGGATTTCACAGGAGCTGAGCAATCTTAACAGAATCATCACTTTATCAGAATTTCTCAATCACAAACATCTTCCAGAAGATTATAATAAGTGCCAGTAACAATAGCAATAACGAAAATGCTGAGGAGCAGGAGTAGTGCTCAGGAAAAATGAGCATAATGTTCAAACTGTAGGAAAGAGAGACAAGATTTCTAGATTCCTAAATTTTTAAGAGATCTATTCTTGTAAAAGAAGATCTCTTTTTCAGGAAGGCTGGATTAATTCAACACCAGGAGTGTGTTTTGCATGCCTGATCTGAACACAAAGTCAGGGCAGCTTTCTCAGCAGTTTAAGCAGGTTTTTCTCAGGTGCTGTCAAAAGCAGGGAGTTACACTGACCCCAAACCAGAACACATCTCAGACCAGAACAAACCATGAACTGAAGCTCTGTTAATCCCCAGCCAGGGAGAGGAACCTCAGCAGGGGAAAGGGGACAGTGAGCACTCCAGTTACCTTAAACTCCAGTTTAAGGTAAAGATTGCTCCACACAGGTATTTCCTACCAGAGACCTGCTCTGGATGTGGTTTCTTTGCAGGCACAAAGGATCTGCAGAACACCCTAACAAAGCTTCTCTCCTTCACCCTTCCT
The DNA here is from genome assembly GCA_013400975.1 of Atrichornis clamosus. NCBI lineage: Eukaryota > Metazoa > Chordata > Aves > Passeriformes > Menuridae > Atrichornis > Atrichornis clamosus. The sequence continues at coordinate 264,876 of WBMZ01013065.1, forward strand.
TCCCCCTCCATCAAGGTCTGTAACAGGAATTCAGCCAAGCACAGGGACTTTCCACACCTACCGAAGGATGGCTTCCAGTGAATTATAAAAATCTAACAGGGAAAAAGGGACTATCCAGAGCCCCAAGGGAGAGCTGTGTGCTGCTATTGCCAAAGGCACAGGGGCTGAGCTTCCCGTGCTCCCAGCACACCCACAGGGACTCTCCTGGGAGACACAAAGCTGCTGAACCATCTCCTGCTCCCAGCCCCAACACTGCTCACGTTCCCAGGCCACACCTGCTCTCCACACCCCTGACCCCATCAGACCTAGGGACATCTTTTCCTTTAGTTGTGCTGGTATAGGATTTTTCCTCAAGTTTTCACTGCAGTTGAACAGAAGTGATCCAAACTGCTTGAGAGTTACCTACAGGATTGTTATGATCACTATCGGCTCAGACAAAAACAACTGCTGCCATGGTTGAATTGAAACCAAAACCAAATAAAAATAATTGCTTCACCTTCCCAATTAAAATTACACATGGAAATGCACCAAACTGCCCCTCAGTCACAGATACTCAGGGTCTGACAAAATCATGTTTTAAAGGGAGAGGGGAGGGGGAAAAAAAAATCCAAGCTGAAAACTCACTTTGCAGCAAGAAGCATATTCTTCCTGTTTGCCATTTCGTTGCGGCCCATGTGTGGTCTGGTTAAATATTCAGCCACTGCTTTGGAAGGAAACTCTGTCTCACACACGTAGCCAAAGTCACGAGCAAGATGTACAGCCTCACCTGGATGGGGGAAAGGGAGTGCTCGTTAAGTGCTGTCACACCTATTTATTGTCAGGAGATCGAAGACATTATTAAGGGAAAAATACTGTGAGTTTTTGGTGTGTATTCCTGGTTTAGAAAGGGACACTATTATATCACTCATTGCCATTTTCTAATTGATTGGTTGGTGTTTCTTTGTAAGTTTGCATCACGACAAAAAAAGAGATTTACATGGTGACTGCTGCAAAAAAGGATTCTCTTGCTTTTATACCAAAAAGAAAAATTCCTGTCTCTCTCCAGAATAACTGCACAGCCAAGAACAGAACTCAGTCGAGATCAAATTGTTCACTGATATTTAAAAATATCTGCCAACTAAACTCTACTTATAAAAGCTTTCCATTTGATATGTTTTTAAAATATTTTTTCATAAGAATTTTCATACAGAAAACAAAACTGCAAGGTGTATAACTAGTTCACTTCTTTTTATTAAAACAATTTGATCATGCTTTAAAAAAAAAAAAAAAGATTGGCATGATCAGTGTGTTACCTGCAACAAACCTGTGTGCATGTGCACACACATCAGCTCTCTGAAACTTCCAGGGAAAGGTTTTACATGGAAGTTGCTGCCTTTGAGCTGATGTAGAAGTGAAACAGCAGGAAGGTATCGTTAGATCATTTTTCACTCTTTCCATTTCAGTTGCTGCTTCTATTCCTATTAAATTGTGCCACTACCAGGAGCTGCTTGAAACAGGAACACCAAATGTAAACCACACACAAACCCATATATACACCCTTCAAGTCAGCTTAACTGATAGAGGGTCCACAGAACATGGCACAGATTAAAGGGGCTCCAGTTTCCTACCAGGAAGTCAAAAGCTATAAATCTCACTTTATATGCTTGTTTATTAGAAAAGCTTCTGAGGACACCGCTGAGGTAGGGCCAGGCACTGGAGTCAGCGGTCCCAGACTTTTAAAGTTTCCCAATAAGGAACCAAGCCCACTGATGTGATGAGTTTCACCCCTTCTGCCTTCCCTGCCTGTGCCTGCACACACCCCTGGGAAACCCAAAACAGCCTCGAGAGGCACAGGCTGGACAAAGGTGCCTCTTGAACATTGTGGCTGGCAGGAGCTGCTGCATCCCTGCCAGCATCCCTGGATGCAGCCGTGAGGAAGAGGAGCATTGGGTTGGTGTGAGCAGGGCTCACAGGGGGAAGAGAAGCCCCTCAAAGGCAACACATCCCTTAGCTGCTGCAACATCCCCATCAAGCTCTTTTTAAAATAAACAGAAAGCCCCTATTACTTTCATGGGCTTTCCAGCCTTTCCATGCTTTGCCTAGAGGATACAAGCTGTATGCAAGGGGACAAAGTTTATTTGTAAGGCACACTCAAAACTGACCTTCCACCAAAGATGTCAATAGTGTCACATTTGCAGCTTTCCTTCTACCAGCAGGAAGATTCAAGCCAATTTTATCCAGTTTTTCCCTTAATGATCTGCCACCATTTTTAGATTTGGCTCTGTAATTAAAGAGGAAAAAAAATGGCCTTATTTATCTTCAGGGAACACTTCTTTTTAAGATGAGAAATTCCAGTTACTGACATTCAATAGGGTTCTACTGGGGGGGGAAGATGAAAAACAGGCTCTTTCAAGTGACCTACTTTTTAAATGCTCTACTTCAAACCAGCCAGGATGAAGCACAGCAGGTCAAAATCAAAATATTTCAAACTGCAACACTGAAACCAACAGCTGTAGAATGATCACAAGCCAAATTAAGTTTATGCAAAACAGGACATATAAAGTGTCCTTGTAATGATTAATCAGGACCACGAGATTTAATAAAAAAATCATTCCACAGGGAAACAGTTTGCCTCGGGAATCAGAGACAGCTCCATGAGTTTTGTTTTTAGACAAAACCCCAGCTTTAAACAGAGAATGAGAATTGCTGTCAGAGCTGTTAATAGCACTTCTCGAGAGGCAGCAGAAGTGCAAAGAAGTTTTATTTCCAAAGCCTATTAGGATTCAGTGTCGTTGGGCTCCTCAAAAATCAGGAACTCGCTAAAAGGCTCTCTCGTTGTGCTGGTCTGGCCGCTCACAGACACCAAAACAAGGGGAATCCGAACAACAGACACAGAGGGGACGGCTGGGAGGGCAGTGCATCCATCCTACCTTCGGAGGACTCCTCCTAGCAAAGAGGCATTGAGACACTCCGGGGGCGAGAGCCGCCTCTGCACCTCTGCCACTGTCACCTTGTACTTGGACGTGGAGCTCAGGAGGGAGAGTCTCCCCGGAACCGAACAAAACACTTCGTTGGGGTTGATGACCACCCCAATTAATCCATCCTTTTGGCAGGGGAGGCTCAGAGCGCTGTTTTTCGTTAGGGAGATGGGACCTACGGGAGGAGGAGGAGGGAAAAGCAGGTATTTTATAAACGGGAAAAATAAATAGCAAGTGGCAGGTGATTTTCCTTTCTACAAAAACAACCCAGGAGACAGATTTTGTTTGGTGTTAAATGCTCACGCCACTGGCCCACATCCCCAGCACCCATCTGCAGCACAGGGACCAAAAAGTGTCCGAAACTACTCCTGACCAGCTGGATTTTGCCACGGGATTCCAAGGAGCTGCCGAACACAACTAAGAATGCTTTTCAAGGCACACAAACCCCACGACTCTGCAGCAGCAGGCTGCAAGTTAGCAAATCCCTGCTTACAAAAAGCCCGATACTACTACAGACTCCAAATTAGCATCCTTCAGCTCCTGCCAAAACTCTTCCCGAGCCGAGGCAGGGAGAAACCTCCCAGCTCCCGCTGGGGTTCATCTTCCACCTCGCACACGCAGATTTAAGAAACCGCCTTTGGAATTTAATCCCAGCAAATTCGTAACAGACAGCACAAGAGAGAGGGATGCAGCCCAGGGGAGAACCGAAAGTAAAGAGCTGCTCCTTAATAGCTTCAGCCTTTAGGTGAGGAGGGACAACAAAGGCTTTGGAAGGAGCAAACCACAGATCCAGCTTTTCCATCCCCTTGCGAATCCGCCCGGTTCACCCAGTGTGCTGCTGGCGAAAGGGTTAAAGAGCCGAGGTCGGCCCCGCTCCCGGAGGGGGAAGATTTGTCAGTGGTGCATCTGACAGCGAAATTATTCTCCCATGAGCTAAAGGCAGCAATCAGCGCTCTGACACACACTTCTGCTTTTCCTCAGTTAGGTATTTGTTTGAAGTCTTCAGAGGAAACTTCCACTGATTTTTTTTTTTTAAGCACAAATTTGTTTAAAAACAAAAGCAAGGAAAAAAACCTAAATTACTGTAAATTGAGTCAATACGTCTTCCTCCTTCCTCAAAACCTCAGCTGCAAACCAATTTCGATTAAGATAAAGCCAAACAGTCTTCTGCCAGCCAACTCATTCCTTTCTCAAGGCTTGTAAAGAAGTTGGAAAAAAAAAAGTTGGGGAAAAAAAAAAAAGAGTAAAAAACTGTCTTCGAGTGCTAGCAGCAACAAAAAACCCCAAACAAACAAACAAAAGAAAAGCCCCGTGTCGCTTTACAGACACGTATTTCAGGAAAGATTAAAATCGGTTCAAGGTCCTGGTTCCGACTGAAGCCACAACACAAGAGCACACCGAGGGGGGACAGTCGTGTCCCCGGAGGAGTCTCACCCCAGGGCAGCCCCGGGGGTTTGTCCCCGCCGCCAACTCGGACAGCGTTAGAAAAATCCAGCGACAGAGAATGGAACCAAAACTCCTCCGCCCTCCCGATCCCAAAGGATCGGTCTTCATAAAAGTAATAGGGCGTCACTTCACCGGTGCGTCATTAAACTTTTAACTATTGACAAGGGAAAGTAAAACTGCCGTGCCACCTTACTGACCTTTTCTAATGACTGTCTGGTCATGCATTAGTAAGTGTTGGTCTTCCACATTCTGGAAAGAGAAAGGGGGAGAAAGTTTCGCACCTGGAAAAGCTGAGAGGGAACAAGCCGGGGGCTTTTGGGAAACCCACCCCCTCCCCGCGCGTCCGCGCTTTAAGGGGAGAAGGAAAGAAAAGGCGAATTTCTCTCCAAGGGCGGACGTGGGATGTGCAGAAGGGGACGGTGCCTGACCCGCCTCGCCGAGGGATGGCCCGAGGTGTCCTTACCTGCACCTCCTCCATCTGGTGGGCCATGTCGTGCAGGCCCAGGTTGTCGGCCAGCGCCGAGGCGTCCAGCCCGTGCCCGTGGGGCAGCAGCAGCTCGGAGCGCCGGTAGGTCTCACGGCGGCTGCTGGCGGAGCCGCTCTCCAGCGCCGAGAGGTGCGGGACCAGCCCGGGGCGGCCGTGCGGGGCGAGGCCGGCCGGGTCCTGGCTCTGCCGGTTCGGCCAAGCGCTCTGCTGCTGGCTGGGGGGCGGCGGCGGCGGCTGGTGCAGGGGGTTGATGGAGAAGGGGTCCCCGAGGTGCGAGTAGGGGTCGCTGGACTGGGAGTAAGGCAGCGGCTGGTACGGGGGGGGGAAGTAGGGGGGCTGGAAGTCGGAGGCGCCCGAGTGGGAGAGCGGCGGAGCCGGGCTGTACAGGTGCTGGCTGACGGCGGAGAGGTGCGGCAGCCGCGGGTTCCCGTTGCTGCTCCCATCGTGCCGGTCCTGGAAAGCACAGAGGGGTGGGAAAGAACGGGGTGGCCGTCAGTGGATTCGGGGGACGCGGCGGCCGCTCGGGGCTGCGGGAGGTGGCACTGGGTGGCACCGGGGAAGGAAAGAGGGGAGCGAGAGCCGCCCTGCTCCTGCCCAGGGAGCCTGGTGTTCTTAAGGCGCTTCGCGGAAGAAATCATCCCCACTCCCAGGGAGCAGATTATAAACCAGTTCTCGCTCCTCTCCTCATCGCAACTACACCAGACCAACCCTCCCGCTTGTGCAAGTCATCAGAAGAATCATTAAAATCAGAAAAATTCAAATCAGAGGCGCAGCCACATTTCCGCCGCGCTGCCCCGGCCGGGGAGGAGACGCCGGGGCCGGGGGGCTGCGGAGCCGCCGCCCTCGGAGCGAAGGGCCCTGGGCAGCGCAGGTCGGGGACCCCCGGCACCCCCATCCCTCCCAGCCCCCGGGGGTCGCTCGGGACGGGACTCCCGGCTCTGCCCGACGGGGAGGGGCAGCGGTGCTGCCTCCGGCCGTCCCATGGCTGCTTGTCCCCCGATTTCCAATCTCAGCAGTCAAAGCTGAAATATCTACATTGAGCTGATCCAGGGATTTAGCAGCTTCTGTCTTCACGGTCATTAAAATAACAGGGCTAGTTAATAAGAGGTGAATGGGGTCCCAATGGAGCGTGAAGCGGGGACTGCAGCTAATCTGTAGGAGCCGAGCAGGCGGACCACGGCCAGCGGAGGAGCCCGGGGGGGGCAAAGGGGGACACGGGGGGCACAGCCGATTTCGGAGATCGAAACCCGGGAGCACCTCGCGGCCGGTGGGAGCCGCTCCCGAGGAGGAAAAACGTGGGAACGAAGGGTTCGCCCTGCCCGGCTCACCCCGCCGCAGCTGCTACCTGCCCGCCGACCCCTCCGCATCGCCCGGCCCTCGCCCACCGCAGCGGGGCCGCTCGGAGCCCGCAGCCCGCCCCGGTCCGACAGCCGGGGCGCTCGGCCCCGCGGCTCCGGGGTCACCCGCTCCCGCACGGCGCCGCTCCCTGGGGCACGCGGGATGCGAGCTCGGTTCTCCCAGCTGGGGCTTTCACGCCGTTTAATTCAAGAGTTCAAAAGACTCGATTAAAAAAAATAAAAAATAAGCACTTCCAGAGGAGAAAAAAAAAAAGCAAACCGGGGGTCTTCGGGCAGGGACAGATCCCGCCCGGCGGGGAGGCGGCCGGGAGCGAGCGGGGCGGGCGGGCAGCGCGGCCCGGGGGCGGTGGAGCCCCGCGCTGCCCCGAGCCGGACCCCGCTTCCCCACTCGGGACCCCTCCCCGCAGCTTCTCACCTCGCAGTCCTCTTCGTACTTGACATTATCTGCTAGTTTCCACAACATGGCGTCCAGCGTCCGAACCAGGTGTGTGGTGCCGCGAACAGACGAGAGCTCGGCCCCCCCCCCACGGGCGGTAAATCCACGTCGGCGCTGGGGAAGAGGAGCGGCCCCCCGGACGGAGCTCAGTTGGCAGGCATGAAGGCAGATGACGGACTAACCCTCCGCGCTTATGGTCACTCGGGTTTTTTTTCCCTGCCCAGACGCCCTTAATGGCAATAGGATTATCCTAACTCCTCCCCAGGGATGGCTCGGGCGCCGCGGCCGCCAGCCACTCAGGAGGGAGCGCGCAGCCCCAAGCCACTCCTTCCGCGCCCGCGGAGGGTGGGCGGGCAGCGCGGAGCCGGAACCCCCCCACCGCCCCCGCAGCGCTCAGGGCGCGGGGGGCCGGTCCTGCCCCGCGGGGAAGGGGTCACGCGTGGGCATCCCCCCGAACCCGCGCCGCGACGAGGCTTCCCCGAGTTCCCCCACGTGTTGGATTCTTTTCGGGGGGTGTGGAAGCACTTCTGGGTGTTCCCCACTCCCGCAGTGCGTGGAAGGAGTTTGCCGAAACCCGCGTGGGGCAGCGCAGCGTCGGTGCCCCCACACTCGGCGGGTGCGGCGGCTTTTGGGCGAAATAAACTCGTAAAAAGTCCTCGTACCAAAAGCGAAAAAGTCCGAGCGCAGCCGGGGCTACATTTGCATAATTGTCAAGAGTTTGAATTACTGATTACAACTTGTAAGCTACCAATGTTTAAGGTATAATTTACTTAATGATCCGACAAGATTATTGCAGTGGTGTTGAACCCCCGGTAGGTAAAGCAGCCCTGATTCAGCGTCCCCGATCCGGGGCTCTGTGAATTGTGCTGCTGGTTCCTCGCATTCTTTAAAAAAAATAAAAAATTTACTTTTTTAACGAAAATCCCGCCTGTCTAATCTTTTCGCACCAACTCGGGGCTGGGGAAGCAGGTGGGAGGTGAGACAGGCATTTTCGGACGCCGTGAGCACACTTTCATCTAAGCTTAGAAATACTTCCCTGCCAAATTGCTACCTTTCTGCAGGCATTTGATCTATGCAGTTATGTGTGTCAGACAAAATGAACATCGTTTTCAAAAGCAACGACTTCTCCCAGTGTTTTAAGGTGCATCCGGATCACTGCTCATTTACATGAGAGGAGCAAGTGTTTGTTTATTGTGGCAGAGACAAAAGCTGACCCTGGACAGTGCTGGCTGAGGAGATCTTGGCTATCAGTGCCCGGGGACGAGCCGCCTGAGAGCTGCTATTAAAGGCCCGAGATAGACCCACGTCTCCAGATTAAAACAGTTCACACTTCATTCACTTGTTTTCCCCCTAAAGATCAGGAGAGAAAAATAATAAGAACAATAATTTAAAAAAAAAATCCAAACATCATAAACCCCTCCATCTGACTAAATGAATGATCTAAAAATAAACGCGAGGAGGATGGGGGTGCTGGAAGTAACTGTTGGAGGTGTTATCTGCCTTATCTACCACGCAGGTGCTGATTTGCAGCAGTTGCATTAAGCCCATCATCATCAGCGACTCCACATTATCATTTTTGGTGGAGTCTCTATTTATTTTTTTTTAACGACGGTGTTTTTCTTCCAGGGATGTTTCTTTGAAATGCAGTTCGCGACGATTATAAGCGAGTGTGCTTGCGCTGCTCCTGGCGTCATTAAGACTAGGAATCTAAATAATAAAATACAGGGGGAGCTTAAAGTTCATTTGTATTAAAGGGACAAGATGAATTTAGAAAGAAACGAGGAAGGGAACCGTAGAGCTTCCTGGGTTTGGGATCACTCTTCTTCCTTCCAAAGGAGAATTGTAGCAACGTTGGTTATTTTTATTACAACCTCAGAAGCAAGATTTTCTTCCTGCTCAGAAATGTCACACTGAGAAACGAACACGATTTCATCATTTTTTGGAATAGTCAGTGCCTGAACACCTTCGTTTTGGTGGCCAAAATCACGAAGATGAATTCTCGTTCTTATTATTTTTTGTGTATCTATGAATAATATTTATAACCAGAAGCGTGGAAGAGGATGAGGGATGTATAAGAAATTACCTAAAACAAGGCGACCAAAATAAGCACTTGGCTTCCTAAAAAAACAAACCAAGAGTGTAGAGACGAGGCTAAAAACGGCAAAGTTTGTCTCCAACTTTCCCGTACATCCACTTGCTCCTCGGTCTGTGCTCGCAGCAGCGGCAGCTGGCAGGGACTGGCGCAGGGTCCGGGCTCCGCGGGGAGCACACGGGCAGAACAAGGGCAGGGAAGGCAGGGAGGGAAGGGAAGGGAAGGCAGGGCAGGGGCGGGCACTGCCCTCGGCCTCCGCCGGGTGCCCGGCCCGAGAGCCGCGGCCCCGCGCCCCGGCAGGTGATGCGGCCCCTGCCCCGGGTGCTTCTGTCGAGGGATGCTTCGATGGAATAAACGGCCGGGCAGCCGGGCAGATCAGCTGGTCCGCTCTGCTCTGAGGGGTCAGGGAGGGGGATAATGCTTTTTGAGCTGCTCCTTCTCCGGAGCGTGGCTTTCCTCAGTGCTCCGCGGTTCGCTCAAAGCGAGAGAAGCGGCGGCGGGCGGGCAGGGGGTCCCTGCGGAGCTCACCGGGAGCTGCGCCCGGCCGTGCCCTCCCGCGCCCGGCGAAACTCTCCATTTCCCGGGCACGGGGAGGGCGCAGGCAGCCAGGGCTGCTGCAGGGACACCGAACCTTCCTGGACACGCCTTTGAGACACGGGGCAGAGCTGTGCAGGGTTCGAGCAGCAGCCAGGGAGGGAACTGGCTCCTGACAGGTGGTGGCTTTTATTTCCTTATTAAAAAAATTTTAAACAATATAAATTAGTGCCCTTACTTCGGGGATATCCCCTGTTTCCAAAGAGAAGAGGTGTCTTGCTTCCTGGGGGCTTAGTTCTTCTTGATGAGGATGCAGTTTCCCATGGGGGACCACGAAGCACCCCCAGGCGTGAACACGCTTCGGGAGGGGAGCCAGAGCCCACTGCTGAGCCTCTGTCACAGTCAGTAGTTTTCCTATTTGGCAGCAATTAAAAGAGAGCGTGGGGATGCTAATTAGTTACATCCCTCTTCCTCTAAAAATTATTTAAACACACACATATCTGTATAGTTAATGAGGCTGCAGCAACCTGCCCGGATTGTCGCCTCGGTTCCTGCAGAGCTCGACAAAGGCAGCTGCTGCCCCGCGGCCCCGGGAGACTCCGCGTAACTTCCACACCGAGGCCGCGGGGAGGGGCGGAAAGCGGGGTGGGTGTCCCCCACCCCGTGCTGCCCGGAGGGGCAGGACCCCCGCACGCAGCGCAAAGCCGGGGGGCAGAGCCGCGGCTGCGAAGGGGCTCCCGCGGGGGCGGGACGGCTCCCGGGGGGCGCAGGGGGACCCCGGGACCGGTGCCGCAGTTCGTACTTGCCGGTCGATGCTCTGCAGCAGAGCCACGGGCCGTGCGGACCGGAGCCGCCCCCGCGGCCGAGCGCGGACACCGGGGCGCGGAGGGGCGCGGAGGGGCGCGGAGCAGCGCCCGCGCACCGCATCCTTCGCCTGTCCTCCCCCTCCCCAAACCTGGCCGCCCCCCGCCCCGGGAGGGCACCGAGAGACGGCCCCGCCGCCGCGCACGGCCGTTCCCCGCTGCTGGACGGATCCCACCGGCCGCGGCAGAGCAGGAACATTTTAAATCTTTTTTTCCCCCTGATCCGCCGTTTCTCCTCCCTTTACTGCGCCCCTGGGGATGCGGGGGGCGGTGTGTGTCTGTGCGTGTGTTTCCCCGTGGCTGCTGGCACCGGGAGCATCCCTGAAATCCCTGACTGACGGGAGCCTTTTCCTCGCCCTCAGTTGTGCCCCCCCGGCAGGGCAGCGGCCGCTCGGGAGCCGCTGGCTCGGCCGCAGAGCCCCGGGCTGCCACCACCTCCCCCGAGGCTCCCGCAGCTCGGGGCTGGCAGCGCCGGCCCCAGCGGGGCTCTGGGCACCTGCAGCGGTGTTACCTGTGATCAAGGCCAGGTTGGACGGGGCTTGGAGCAACCTGGTCTAGCGGGAGATGTCCCTGTCCATGGCAAGGCATTGGAACTGGGTGATTTTTAAGGTCCCTTCCAACTCAAACCGCTCAGTGATTCTGTGATCCTACACCAGTATTAGGGGCACAGCGGGACAGCCTGTGCATGTCGGGGCTGGTCACCAGCTGTGAGTGTGCTGGCTCCCCCTAAAAAGTGAAGGTGATGGGGAGTGGAGAGGGGCTGCACTGACAAGCACTGATTCCCTGCCCAGCTCCTTGCCTCAGCTTCCAGCCCTCACTTCTGCAGGAAGTGAGACGGAAGCGTGCCCACACTGATGCTAGTTTCCCCCAACCTAATAATTTACTTAATAAACACGATTCCAGCTATGTTTTCTTCCTGCTCCTTCCCCCTGGAGCCGGAGGAGCAGAGTCCCCTGGCCGTAGTGTGCTGTGAGCCTGCAGCAGAGAGGATGTTTAGCAATGCCTGGGCAGAAGTGACAGGCTTTGGCACCAGGCGCTTTTGGGCCCTGGGTTAGATGCTCCATGGCATGTGGCAGAGGTTCAGCAGTGATGTGCAGCTGCCTCGGGCTCCTGCAAAGGAGTTTCTCTGGCTTTTGTACACAGGAAGTTCTGTCAAGCTGGATGGTTTGCGGCAGGAGACGGATACCTGGGAGAGAGAGAGTTCACACGAGCCTGCCTGCAGCCACAGCATGGCACAGGGGAGAGGAGGATCCAGATTCCCAGCCTGTCCCTGTCCTTGAGGCAGAGGATGACTACAAATATGACAGCAGCTGCATTTACCTTGGTCTGCTCATTCAGAAAACAAGGATAATAATCCCTACACTGGTGAGAGCTGGATTTGAATCCGGTGGGACCAAGAGAGAAGTGGGAGCCAGATCCCCGATCCCCGTCTCTGCCCAAAGATCCTGAGTTACCTCCTCAGGGCTCTGGCATTTTGCCTGCAGTGGTGTGATCATTCCATTCTGGAAAGATGCTCTGGTTTTTTTAATTCCCTCCTTTTCATGCCCATCAGGAGCTGTTTGCCAGAGTGGTGCTCCAAAGGCTGTCATTGCCGGACTGTGTGTAACCAAACTCAGTTCCCAGGAAACCGGCTCCACAGCAAAAGAAAAGAAGATCAAACCCCCCAAAACAGTCAAAACACCACAATGCTAAAAATGAAATCAGGATTCATATATTTAGTTAGGCTCCTTTCCAAAAACAAAAAGATAACCAGGCTCTTGGTACAATAGACATAATTCATATTATAAAAAATAAAGGTTGGTGATGATGTTTTGTGCAAACAACTGCTGGCACATGACGGTCATGTTCGGGGAAGGTTCCTCCAGGGACAGAGATGGACACCAGGTACAAAGGGTCTTTTCCAACCCTAACTTTGAGGGGTCCTGCAGCCTGTGCACCTTCAGGGTATCAATTGAGTGTGCTGTGTGTTTTAAAATATCCACTTCTCCATGTACATAGATACACACAGACATGCCAAGTTAAAAATCCTAACTGGAAAACAATCTAAACACTTTCCAAGATGATTCTGAGCACACCATGAAGCAGAGATGCAGACAGTGCCTGTGCAGTAGGGAAGGGATTTACAGAGCAGTCAGCTGCCTTATTTCTCGTTACCTTTCACTCTTCAGTCTTCAGGGCTGATGAAATCAGTAAACTGACCTCGATGTCAAGAAAACAGGTCATGTGAGTTGAAGCTGAGGATTTTCCCTGTAGGCAATTCATATAAGTAAAGAAAACATATTCAGTCTTAATTCCATAGTCCAGCTTCTTGAGGACTCCTAATCCCTCAAAACAGCCAGTCTTTCCTGGAATTCTCCATCAAACTCAGCTGGACAAAGCCTGAACTGCATCATGAATGGGGCAAATGCTCCCTCAAGGAACTGATTTTGTTACTCTAGCAAACATATGCAGAGGCTGAGTGTTTTTTTTAATAGATTTTTTATTTCCATGCAAAATTCTACACAAAAATTCATGCTGCACTACTGCTGCGAAGGCACAGAGGAGACACTCTAAGGTGAAAGAATTCACATTGAAACTTCTTATCCACGATTGCTTGCAGGTGTGATTGCAGAAGAACACAGACTTGGGATGTCCAGATGATTTTTCACGTATTAAAACCCCACACTCTTGGCCCTTCAGCAACAACACGGAGGTGATACGATTCAGGGTGCTTCAGCCCAAATCTGAATCCAGGCAGCATTTCAGGCATCTTCAAGTCCAGACTTCCAACTTCATCATCCCTTTCTGCCTCTGCCTGCACACAGGCTCCAAGATCTCCCATCACTGCTGCTGTTGACAGAGTTTTGTGCAGGAGCACTGCTGTGCTCGGGCAGCTCTGGCTCTCCACACCTGATCCAGACCAAATTTGCACTGTTAGATGACCTGGGAGTCAAGAGAGCTGGGATTAACAGCACTGGGAGTGTGGCCTTGGACAGCAGCTGGGGGAAGCCTTGGAGGGGATGTGAGAAGAGCTGCTCCTCCCTCTGGGGCACAGGGAAGTTTTGCTTCGGAGGCCCAAGGGTCTGCAGAGGAACGAGAGGGAACTTAGAGGGCAGGGAAGGCCGTTTTCACAAGCGAGAGTTGTCCTGGCGCAAGATGGATGGTGCCTTTGAAAGCCAGCCCTGATGCTGGAGAGGAACGAGGTCACCACTTCCTCGTGCTGGGCTGCGTTAGAATTGAAAACAATCACAACAGCGAAACAAAACCAGCTCAGCTGAACAGATGCAAATCCAGCGGCAGACACGGGCTCAAAGCAGGTCAGGCTGCACCCATGCAAATGACGGGTTAGCCCTGAGCACAGCGAGGTGTCCGGGCTGAGCCGGGGTGGGTGCGCTGCAGAGCGACCCGAACACAGCCCGGGTCCCGGCTGCCGGCCACTGCTTGCCCGGGGGGAGCCTGGCACAGGGAGGGATGCATCTTTCCTTGGATGCTGCGCCCGTGCAGCTCCACGGGAAGGCTGCAGAGTCGGAGTAGCCCGGGGGGAGATTTGCCAGCAGAGCCAGAGCGATAAAGCGCTGCTCTTGTGTAAACACGGAACACACCAGCTAAAGTGCTCTTCTGTCAGCATAGCTTATCCCGGCAGCGTTTTGCCAAAGGAATCCTCGCTCCCATTTCAGCGAGGCTGTAAATCTGCTGTGGTGTGGTTGGAGCTGCTCGGAGCAGCATCCCCGCACACAGCACCAATCTGTGCCCCAGTGGGAATTTGTTCCCAGTTCCCAAGGCACTGCGGTGCTGTTCCCTGGTGAGGCACCTGCTCTTTCCCAGCCAGCACATCCACCCACCACGGTGCACAGTGAAATAGGGCCGTTTGTCAGCGTCCTCCAGAGCCCCCAGTGCTCCAGGAATGCCCAGGCTCCGTGTCCGTGCCTGTGGCTTGTTCCAGCAGAGCAAGCCAAACCTCAGCGAGCCCACAGTGCCTTCCGGAGCCCAAACCTGGCCCTGCTCACTAACGGAGGGGTGTGGATTGTCACCGGGGATGGCAGGGAGGGTTGGCTTCACACTTCTGCTGCCACAGCTGTTGCCCAGTGGTGCTTTCGCGGGACACTGAGTGGAAGAGCCCCACTCTGCTGACTTGTGTCTATAAAACTGCACCAGCTGGGGAGGGGAAGAGCCTGAGCACTCTCCTTTGCAAATCCTGAGCCCTCCCTCCCTAAAAGCCATTCCTCAGGTTCTCAGGAGAGCGTGCTGTGCCCGTGAGTCTGGTCAGTGCTGAGGATCATGTCTGCACACGAGCAGGGGAGAATTTACATCTTGAGCAGCCCCACACTGAAAATCTGCCATGCTCTGCTTGTCTTCAGCAGCTCTGCACGACCCACAGACGTAGGCAGCACCCTGTCCTCCTGCCCTGAAAGGTTTGGGATGAGGTATTTCCCTGTTTAGAGTGGGGAAGCAGGAAACACGGCAATGTAAAGCATATCTAGCAGCTACAAAGACCTCCAGCTCACCCTGCCCCTGCCCCAAGCTGGCCAGATGTGATCTGGGAGCTCCGGGAGCCCTTGCCTTGCCTGAGACACCGATTCTCCCCCGGAGCTGGCACAGAGCAGTGGCTGGCGGCCTCCCAAACCTGCTGACACATCCAGCCAGCTCAGAGCAGGCACAGGGAGAGCTCCAGCCTCTGCAGACGTGCCCAAAGGGTCTTGCCCAACGCAGGAAGGCCGCGATGGCAAAGAGGTGATGCTGACTCCCAGCACAGCCTCGTCTCGTCCCTGGGATATGGAAAATCCCTGGGTGGAGGCTGTGGGCTGTGTGGCCCCGTGTGAGCTCTGCAAGTGGGTTATGGACAGGGCTCCCCACGCACACACCTGGCGGGACAGCACCTCTAGGCTCCAGTCTCAGGACAGTCTACCTGAACCATGCAATTGCTGCTCCTTGTAATTTTCCCTGAGCTGGTGCCATTGCAAATGCCATCCTTATCTGCCTAAGTACAGATCCTCTCCCGAGTCGTTAGCAATGTCACACAGCAATTTGTTACATAAGCTCATCAAGTTTTTTAATGCATCTATGTTAATAGGCACATAAATATGGAAATCTTCATTGCGAACTTGTTTCTGAAAGCATTAGCTGGGAAACTGGTCTGAGAAAAAGCGAACAGGACCCAGGAATACCCAGGGATTTATCCAGGGTTTGGGTATCCCTGTGGTGAATGGAGCAGGAGTGGAGCAGGAGTTTTGCTCCTCACTGATCATCATCTGTGACCCTTTAAAAACACACTCTCAGCAGAGAACCTTCAGTTGCTTTGCTCTGTTCTTCCCACCCTCAGCTGTGCTACAGTGACAGGCTACTTTTACCTCTATTATTTTTTTCTCTTATCACAGGTGGACGACTCACAACTAAAGGAACTCTGGTTCTCCAAAGTGAACAGCGACACTGGCTGCAGCCCAGGGATCTCTGGTGAACAACTGTAAACAGCAAAGTGCATTTTAAAAGGGTTCAGCAGGATTCCATCCATATTCATTTTCTGCATCATTTATAGCAGTAAGTGCTATTTCAGGTGTATTTGTGTTTGACTGGACACCTTTAATTTGGTGATTTAAGGAAGGAGAACATTCACACACCTCGTGATGCTTCCCTGCAAGGATCCTGAAAGGAAAGGAGCTGTCAGGCTCCTCTGCTCTTGTCCCTCCAGGACAGCTTCCCCAGGAGCAGCTGCACACTCTGCATTCATTCCACAGGCACAGGGACACTTTTGTGCACCACCACAACACCTGGGGTCTGCAGATGAAGTTCACATTAAATTACAATGCCATGAAGTTGGCTGCTCCATATAATTCCCTGAGTAAAGACTGTGCTGCCAGCAGATGCCAAATCCATTCTGGAGGCATCCAGGTGCCAGACGAGCAATTCCATGCCCACAGTGAAGCAGACTGGTTCAATTTTATCATGGTTTTTACGGCGGAAGCTGGCTGGGGTAGTGCTGAGGTGCAGGCTGGAGCAGGGCAGAGCACTGTGCTGCTGTCACACCGTGTTCCCCGTCCCAGCAGGATAAATAAACGTGTCCCTGCACTCCTGATGCTCCCGGGGTGCTGGATGGGGCTGCCGTGTCTGGATTCACTGGCAGTGCGCGTGGCCTCAGGCTGCCCTTTTGTGGGGAGCTGCACCAACGCAGCCCAGCAGTGCCAAAAAGAGAATGGGGCAGTTTTTCTCTTCCAGAGCTCCCAGCTGCAGGATCCAGCTCCCGGCACTTACTGGATCGCTGCGTGCATTGCTTCTGTTGTGTGAATTTTCTGCTGCGTTAGTGAGTTAAAGTGGCCTCCAGGGGACTGCCCTGGGGACCAGATGCCCAGCAGGGAGTTCCAGCCTTCAAAGCCTCCTCCCTCCTTGGCAGTTTCTGCTTTGCTGTTCCAGGTCAGCCACCCGGGACATTGAAATACACTTCCCTCTGCCATCACTTTCCTTGTCAGGTACAGAGAGGCCATTCCCAGGCACTGTGTTTGGGAAAAACCTTCCTCCTGGCACGATTGTGACTGGAGGCACCTCTCCTGAGCCTGGAGCCCTCAGCTCTGTATCCCACCGTCCGACTTTTCCAGGAAAATGCTGCCAGGGGCTCCACAGCCCCCACCCCTGCAAATGGCACCTCGTGTCATTGGCATTGAAATATTGCAAGTTGTTAATTAGGCAATAATGACCAATGGGAAGGGCATTTCCTGGCTGTTAACTGGAGACTCCTGACCTCGAAGGTGCTGTCAGCCACCCAGGAATCGCTAAAGCATGCAGGAGGAGAAAAGCAGACCAGAAAGAGCAAAACCCTCACCTTTTGAAGGTGGCAAGTGCTCCTCCATTGCCCTGCCCAGCAGGGAGGGAGGGCAGGTACCTCAGCCCTGGCTCAGGCTGCTCAGTGGCGCTCTGGTTTCTGCCTCTCTCTTCCAGTTACTCCCATTTCCCAATTAATCTCTGTGGTCATGAAGAAATAGGACATTAAATATTCAAGGATTATATATATATTTTTATATATATAGCTAAAAGGTGAAGCTGCAATTAGCAATAAGCTGGGCTCCTTCTGGGCCTGTGTGTACTGATCCCTCCCCACTTCTAAGGGGAAGATTTCCACCTACTCCTCTGGTTTAAAATTGGGACCTTTCTCCCATTTAACCCTGGTGCTGGCTCTGCTCTCCCTGACAGGTGGCTGCATTTCAGCACAGTGGCTGCAGCAGGTTAATTAAGCTGCCGTGAATTGCTGCATTTCCTCAGGGGTGACCCCGTGAAACGCCCTGGCCGTGTTTCTGCAGAGAGGCACCTCTGGCTGGAGAGAGCCAGAGCTCCCGGGCCTCTCCGGCCTGGCCCTGGGCCACAGCGCACGGGCCACGTCTGCAGGACAAGTGGCAACCAAAATGAACAGCCCCGTGCCCTACTTCTCCACACAGATCCTGGCAGATGAACAGGAAATACAGGCAAAGGAGAGCCAGAAGGGAGCGAAGAACCAGACAAACACATACGGGGTGGGATCCCTCTCTTTTCCTCGCGGGGAGGATGCTGGTGCTGGATTGATGCCTGAGTTGCCAGCTCAGACAACAGGAAAAGGCCAGGAGGCTGACACTGCTGCTGGGGGACTCTCCCTCACTCCTCTAAATCATGGAATCACAGAGTGGATTGGGTTGGAAGGGACCTTAAAGCTCATCTCATTCCATCCCCTGCCGTGGGCAGGGGCAACCTTCCACCAGACCAGGTTGCTCCAAGCCCCATCCAGCCTGGCCTTGGACACTTCCAGGGATGTAGATATTATCTATCTATCTATCTATCTATCTATCTATCTAACTATCTATTTATCTATCATCTATCTCTCTATTCCTTATGGTTGTACCTTGGTAAATGCAGACAGTACAAATAAGAGAAATCAGAAAAGTTGACGAGAAGGTGTCTGTAATGGTTAAAGGCCGCTTTTTCTCACCTATGGAGATGTCCAGGAAAATTCAGCAATTCCTGAGGACCCCCAGGGGTCATGGCTCTGTCTCCAGACCAGTAGGAGTAAGCGATCATACACAACATCAGCTTTTGGCAGAAGAAACGGTGGTGAAATTGTAATATAGAGAAATGTCAGGTGCAAAGCTTTGAACAGTCAGACTTTTTTTGGGGGAAAAAACCCCAGCTAAAAGCTCAGCCCAAGGTTTTCAGCCTGTTTTTGTTGCCCTGTCCTTGGCATATCTGCAAACAGGCAAGGATTGCTGCACCTTGCTAGAAGCTACAGGTAGAGTTGGCAGCACAGAAACTCCACCCTCAGCAGCTTTGGTGAGAAGATGACAGCAGCCAAAAAGAATATTGAAAAATTAACCTGTTCAAGCAAACAGATTGTCTTTTCCATAGTATTTCCTATTCCTTCTGGCCCAAGGGATGCTCTGAACACCCCTGTTTAATACTCCCCATATCCAAATGATGCCATCTCATCTCCCCTGGATATGGGCACGAGCCAGGGTGTTCCTCTCCTTTCCTGTCCAGCTTCGTCTCCCATTCCCAGAAAAAGCAGGTAAGTCCTGTTATCCTGTCTGCTGAACCTTGATTAGTTCCTGTGAATGTTCAAGCCAATCATGATATGTTGGCCCCAGAAGTACCAGAATATGAGTGGCTTTTCTGGAACACTTCGTGGGGATCAAAATGCACTCAGTTTTTTCCCTGGGTGATATCATTCCCTGGGGTGGGTGTGTTAAACCAGCAGCACCAGTGGGAGAATGAAAGGACCTGTTATACTCTGGTGCAAGGAGGTTTTCCCATTCTTCATGAGGAGCATAAAGCCCTTGAAACTTATTAGGAATCATACAAAACAGGGTTTATATGCAGCCTAGATTGATGAGCTATGTTATCCTTCCATTTAAAAAAATCACAAAGCGATCCACACCCAGCACGAATCAGGGGAATAAAGGCTTTTAACAGACAGTCAGTGAATTCCTTAAAAAATATTCCATCCTGTCTCTACAAAAGATGGGTGAGGAATTTACAAACGTCCTAATCCCCCCCTAATCCTTTAAAACACCGAGCTGTGATCACACATGCTGTTTTGTGATTATGTGTCTTCAAGGGCTTGTTTAGATACTTCTTTAAGAGATACCAACTCACTTTTGTCACAGCGAGCCAAAATGGCTCGGTATGTTTTTGTTGCACATTCTTCTGAGGAGAAACCCCAGGTCTGCTTGGAAAGGCAAGGTATCCCCACCCCATGCCACCGCCACAGCTTTTGGGGACAAGCAGAGCTTTTCCCCATGGATGAGGTCACGCAGTTCAAGTCCATGGAAGATGCAAGTGGAGAATGCTCCTCTCCTTCCTCTCCGCCTCAGCTTCTTCTCCCTTTGCAAGAGGGGAGAGCAATGGCTCAGCTCATTTTTTACAACATTTTAAGCTCTAGAGAAGGCACAGTGTGCTATTACAGTGGCGGTGCCTTTAGCAAGCATTTAATGCAGACTATGGCTGTTTTAAGTTGTGTGTGATATTTCTGTGTGCACAGATAACCAGGGCAGAGCCGACTTTTAAACTGCTCGTATGTGTTTAATTACAGTTGCATTTTTAATCCTTTTAATTTGTATCTCTTTCTTAATAACCTCAGCTTGGCAAAGGTTGAAAAGGAATAAGTTTCATTTGAATATTGGGTAAAACTTGGTAACAGCTGAACAGATTGTTTAGCAAAAAGGTTGCAGAATGTTCTTTAAAGACTATGGGTAACAGTTGTGGCTCAGCTTGGGTTTGCATCCTTTGAAAATAATTTCAGAGAAGGTTAATAAAAGTCCTCCTGAGCTCAATATCTCATCCAAGGTATGGGATGTTCAGGTGTATCAAATGGGGGGTTATTTGCCTGTAATCTCAGGGCAGGTAAGATCACAGCACATTGATTAGTTTTGGCAGCACAGTTCTGAAATCTTAATGCAATCCCCTTATAAATTCATATTTGACTTTTGCACCAAAGGAGAAAAAGTCATTGCAGACAACTGCAATACCTGCTGATGAAAGGGAACATGCTCAGAGGTTAAAAATCCTACAGGAATGCTCCGAGCTGAATTAGTGGAAACAGTTTCAATAATCTCTAAATCTTGAACCCAGATCTCATGGGGAGGAATGAACCCATGTCATAAGCACAAGCTTTGTTTCAGATAAACCCGAAATTTCATTTCAGAAAAAAAAGGACCTGTCATTAAATACAGGGTAACATGAAAAGAAGAACATATAAAATCAGCAATTTGCAGTTGCAAATACTGTCATGAATTTTACCCACGGATGGACCTCAGCCCCTGAGACAGACCAGGTTCCTCAGCCAGGTGGTTTCTGGTGTAGAAGGAAGAAGGCAAAGAGACCATGACAAAACACAGTGGCTTTCAGAGTGACATTTTGGATGTATTGTGCGGCATAATCCCTTTCCTGACAGTTTTGCTGCACCATCAAAACCCAATATTTTGGTGTGAAAAATGACCATGCTGGGGAAGTGTCTGTGCCCTTCAGACAAACACACACACGGGGCTTTGCTGGGTTTGGTGTGTGTTACTAACTACTGACAGAGGCCAGCTCCCAGCATGTTCAGTTTTGGCGATCCCAGGCCATTTCCAGGGGATGCTAGGGATCACCAGACAGTGAATAAGAGTTTATTTTTCTTTGCTATCATGCACAGGTTGTTTGGAAATGGCCCATGAAGCCCCGAGCTGCTGTAGCTGGCTGGAAAGCAGCAGTGCAGATTTGAAAAAGGCCAAGAGTTAAAGCAAGAGCTTAATTTGTGCTCTGGCAAAACACAGCATCCTCATCCTCAGGACAACTCTCACACGGGCAGCAGCAGCACAAGCTCACAAACAACCTCATTTTTCATTTCTGAAGATGTCAGGAAACAGCCCAGTTCACAGACAATCCTCAGCCCGAGTCGCTGCACCAAAAGTGGTCACCTCTCCTTCACTTTTGGTCTGATTCAACAGGAATTCTCTTGCAGATGCAGAAGGCTCCCCGTTCATTTCAGCCAGCATTCCTCCCCTGTGAGGGCCCGTGCCTACACCTGAATTCAACATAAAGACATGTCTCTGCATGAAACTTGTTGCAGCTGTTGCATATCTGCATTAAGTGATCTCCACCAGTCGTGTGAGCAGCAACTCTGCACTGCTTTGATTCTCTCTGACTGCTCCAATTTTGCCCTGGATTGTTGTGGCCTCACAGCTCTGGGATGTTTTGAAATCAATAATGGTTGCTCTGGTCAAGCTTCTTGCTCAACACCGCTCCGTGCCTGTGCTGTCCGTGTCTGATGGGATGTTTCATGCTGGGGGTTGTACGACACTTCCCAGAAGGCACCAGAGTTCTCAGACAAAATTATATAGTTTTCATAACTCCTTTTGTTCACCCCATCCCTCGGTTGTTTCCATATGGACCGCTTCCTGACGCTGCTGGAAAACAAGGACAATCCCCGTGACCGCGACACGGCACCGTCCCAGCTGAGCACGCAGAGTTCTGCTCAGCGCAGAGGGATGTGGGGCTGCTGCCACTGGCAAACACTCTGCTCCCACCCTGCCAGGAAAAGGCTCGCTGGGGTGGCACCAGGAGTTCGGCTGTGGGGTGGATTTTCACACGAATTGTGTGGATTTTCACACAAAACTGCTGCAGCGTGGATGGGCACTGGGCCGATGAACGCACTGCCTTGGGAGGTGGCAGGTGCTGTGATCCCATCTGATGTCCCCGTGTTGGGGTACACAGTAATGTCTGGCAGCCAGAATGACACCGTGGTGTGTGCAGGGGGCTCAGAGGGGTGTCCTGCCTTTCTCAGCACAGCTGGTGAGAGTCTGTTTGATCCTTCTGGAGTGGAACAGCAAAGCACTTCACGGTTCTGGCTGTTTGGCAGGGCAGCAGTTGCCATCTCCAGCACAGCTGCAGGTGTATTCCCAAGAGAAGTCTCCAGAGCAAAGGAGAACTGAGAGCAGCACAATTCCTGGCAGTCAGGACCTGCCTCCATCCTTTCTGCTCTTCACCCCTTCCACTGCACTTCCAAAATGCCGCAACTGCCCACCCTTGTAAGGGATACAAATTCCTGGAATACCTGCTTGCCTTGAACTCCTTTTCTAGCGATACTGTTTAGACTGGTGTTGAAGCCAACATCATCAACTGCACCTCAGTGAGAGCATGATGGCAGCTCTGGGGAAAGAAACAGGAGGGGATGACATCTATTAACTCACTCAGCCAGCAGTGCTAAACCTCTGGCTTTTCTGAGTGTTTTAGTTATTTTTTTTAAAGCAACTCAGTGCTGAGTGCTGGAATCTCTCACAGACACAGCACAACTTCTCCAGGTAACAGCGAGATCTGCACTTCCCAGAGCCTGACCTGGAACTCCCTGAGTCTGCAGCGCCTGTACCTGAGTGGAGCCACAGGAGAGGGAAGGGATCTGTGAGTGCTCCTCATCTCCTCGAACTTCACTGCTAAGTCCCCCCAACTGAAGCCCATTTCCACAGCAGGCTGAGAACAGGCACTAAAATACTCGAGGGTTTGCACCAAGTGGGGCTTCCAAAGGCAGCATCTTTAGTTTGGGTGAACACTAAACAACCCACGAGGAGGGGATGGAAGCAAATCACCACTGACTGGGAGAGGCACAGGCAGTCCCAGCAAAACACAACCCACTTCCAGAGGGACGTGGCCTCCCCCAGGACGGTGCCACCTCTGTTTGCTCAGACCTCGAACGCCAAGACTGAAGCAAAATTTCCCAGCCTGTACCAGTGGGCAACACAAGGAAGCTGACAAAAGCAGAGCAAGTGCCTCCGTGATTCCCCTGAAATGGTCTGAAACTCCACTCCAGTGCCAACAGCTCCAGTAGGTGCCAACCCCACAAGCACACAAGCCAGATCGTTGTGCCATCTTCTCCAAAAATCCTTCCCTGCCTTTGATATGTTAATCCTGCGTAAGGCAAATTCTCCCATTAGAATATAGTCCATTCTGGTCTCCCTGCAATCTGCACTATCCAGTTCAAAGTTAAATTAAAAATCCCAACCTGTGTGAATGTTGCAATCGCATTATGAAATCTGTAAATCTATTTTTAATGTCTTAATGCTGCTCTAGCTGAACGAGGCAAAGCAACTGCTGCATGGCATTTACTTTACACTTTTTGAGATTCTCATGCACTGGTTAAATATTCACTCTGCAGCGTTTGCATTTCCAGTACTGCAGGACCCTAAAATAGAAGACGAGTTTTTCTTTCCCTCTTTTGTTTTTTTGAAATTCCGACTATGGGCAACTTGACTTGGGGATGTCTCCGAATCAAATGTGGAACACTAAAGTTTGCAAGGAGAAAATGTTTCAATGTAATAGAGATGCTACAAAATAGGATTTAAATCCCAAACACGCAGCTATTTGCACAGTTTTTAGAGGGTGACAGAGCCAAATAGTTGATTTCCTTTCAAATTTAAGATATATGAATAGTTAATTCTCTGAGTAGCTTGTTTTTAATAAGAAAATATTTGAACATCGCTGGAATGACTCAAGCAGTGGATCCAGCTCAACTATCCCAAACCAACATCTTACAGAACTTCACTTGGGGGAGCAGTCTGTGCTTTTCATTGTGATCTGGGATGGAAACAAGTTCCAAAGGACTGGAATTTTCTGAGTAACAAACCCTCTATTTTCTGACCAACTCGCTTTGAAAATGTATGAAGCAGGTAAATAAATCCTGCTGTTCTCACTTGAGAGCCATCCTCTGACAAGTCAGGCACTGTCTCTCCCTGTTTGCAATCCATCCCTTTATCACTATTAGTAATTCCCACTCATAATTACAATGCATTCCTCGATATTAAGTGTATGCAAACTCCACACATACGAAAACAACTGAGAAAGTAGGAAAGGACGGCAGAGACGACAGATTTATCCTGCAATCCCACATTTTCCGGGGCAAACACCCCAGTAAATCTCTGTCGCAGAGGACACGCGGCGGCTCTTGCAGCGCTCCGGACCCGCGGATGCTGTAACAACATCGACACCTCGCCACACGGGCTCGCAGGGAAGCAGGGCACATTCTGGAGGTGACAGAAGGGAAAGCTTTAGCACCGCTGTCGATACCCGAGACATTTATTACGCTTGAGAAGCGGCGATGATTTGCAGCGCAGCCGGGGAGTTCCGGGAACTTTGCGCAGCGAAGCGAACAAGCTCTTTTGGAAGGGTCGGAGTCGGGCTTTGGGTCTGCGGGCGTGCGGCTGGGTTCTGCTCGCTCTGGCCCCCGTCCTCCTCTCTGTGCCCACCGTCCCCTCCTCTGTCCCCACTGT